>RJWJ010004739.1:0-73454 GCA_004363605.1 Indri indri | reverse complement strand
CAGGGACCGCTGGCCTAAGCGTTTCCCTTACTCAGTATACCAAATTATCCCAACAGTTAATTTCTGACGTTCAAACATTGTCAGAAACTATACAAGCCATCCAAGACCAGTTAGATTCTTTGGCCGAGGTTGTTCTTCAAAACCGCAGAGGCTTGGACTTACTAACCGCCGAGAAGGGAGGCATTTGCTTAGCTTTACAGGAATGCTGCTGTTTCTAGGCCAACAAGTCTGGAATAGTCAGAGATAAGATTAAAGACCTACAAGAAGACCTTGAGAAGCGGCGACGACGAGAACTAGCAGCAAACCCCTTGTGGTCCGGCTGGAATGGACTTCTCCCCTACCTCTTGCCTTTCTTCGGACCCTTGCTGGGTCTCTTACTTGTGCTTTCCATAGGGCCTATTCTGTTTAACAAACTTATGGCTTTTGTCAGACAACAGATACAGGCTATTCAGGCTAAGCCCATCCAGGTCCATTACCACCGCTTGGAGATGGAAGAAAATGACAGCAAACCTTATGGTGCCCTGTCCCCCCAGAGGTGAACCGGACAGCCAAAGACGGGTAAGAAGGCGCTATCCTCCATGTCGCCTAAGACAGGAAGGCTGCTGAAGCTGCCGCCCTATCCGATGATGGGCTTGACAGGTATGGATAAGGCTGCCTCAACCTAAGACAGGCACGGTTCCCTGGGAGAGCCTCTCCTAGCTTAAAACAAAAAAGGGGGACCTGTCCGGGGCCATGAGACCCGACGGGAACTCATCTAAGATGGCCGCTTAAGCCCACGCTAAGCCTGTAAGTTTCCATTTCCTCAATGTGACATGTGACGTGGCCCTCTGATCAGCCCACGCGCGGGAGTTGCCCTAGCAACTCCCGCCTTGGAAAGCACCGCCTCTCCACTGCCTCTTTCTGTCTATTTAAGCCTCCGCTCTGCCGCCAATAAACGAGACTTGATCAGACCTTTTGTCTTGTCTCCATTTCTTGTGTCTCCTGCCTCTCCCAATTCCCACTCCCCCTTCCAGGGTCCACGTTGACTACCCCGCGGGTCGGGACATTTGCACTGGCTTGATCTTCATTTATTTATCCATTTGGCCAATGTTGGTTGAGTACCTCCTGTCTTCCAGGCACTGCATTGAGAGTATGACAATAATGGTGACGAAGACATACTCCCTATCATTGCACATCTTAAATTCCTAATGAAACAAGCAGACAAGTAAATGCAGGAACTGGCTTATGGTAGCCACTGAGATAATCCCCCAGGCTGGCTTTCAGGGAGTTTCCTGAAGGGGGTGATTGAAGCTCCAGGGATCAGAGAGCCTCAGCCTGGTGAACAATGGGGAAGGGTGCTTCAGTGTGGAGACATATTTTGAAGCTTCATTGGATACTCTGTGTTCTCATGTAGATTTTAGAGTGGCTGGGGAAAGATTAAGGAAAATGGTAGAAGTAGGGTAAGAAGGGGAAGAGAAAATGAGAAAGAGGAATTGGGTGGTTGCTGTCCTTCCCTCGAGCCATGCCGCAGTCCTACCTTCTGGGTTGGTACTTCTCTAACCAAGGACTATGAACCACCTACAACAAGGACAGTGGGATGGGGGAGTTACTTATAAAAATGCTGATCCCTGGGCCCCAAGATAGGACTACTGAATCAGAGCCTCTGGCAAGGATGGCCCAAAGGGATTCTGTTGTACACCTAAGAACCACTGCTGCAGCTCCTTACTTTCTAACGAAGCAGGACTTTTGAGATAGAACATTCCTTTAATTTTTATTTCAATGTTTAAAACAGGCTGTCTTAATAATATCGAAGGCGCTGAACTCCACAGGTTCCAACTGCAATGGAAATTTAGGTTCTGTTTCGTGAAGGGAACTTCCTTCCCACAGTGAATCTGGTGCCATTTTTCTCTTTCAGTCCACGTGCCTCCATAGTCTTTTGTGTAAATGTTTTTCACTTGGCTTTTACCATCTTCGTCATCTAGCTCCAAACTTCCTGCCGATAGAATGCCACTGCCCTTGTTTCTACCACTATATCTTGTTCTTCGATTTGTCTTTTCTGCTGGCCTTATCTCCAGCTGTGCCTTCCCTGGGTTAATGATGTTCCTTACTCTCCCCTTTCCCATCCTGACTTTGACCTGTCGCCCTGCTCTAAACTTGCCTCCCCTGAATTTTCTCTAGGCTGTAGTGAGAATTTCTCTTGATTCCATTGCAATTTTGGCAAAGGCGACACTTTTAGAAACTTTACAACCCCTTTTCTTCTGGGCACCTTGCACCGTTGTTCCTAGGTATCTGCAGAAGAACTGGTTCCAGGACCCTCCATGGATACCCAAATCCTTGTAAGCTTAAGTCCTTGACATAAAATGGTGTCAACTTCATAGACTTGTAAAAGCAAAAAATAGAAATAAAATGGCATAGTGTCTGCATATAACCTACGCACATCCTACTGCATACTTTAAGTCATCTCTAGATTACCTATGATACCAGATGCAATGTAAATGCTATGTAAATAGCTGTTACACCCTATTGTTTTTATTTGTATTATTTTTTATTGTTGTATTGTTATTTTTTATTGTTTTTTCCCCCTAGATATTTTCGAAAGCTTGTTTTGGAAGTTCTAGCAGGGGAGTGCAGCTACTCATATATCTTTGACTGAAGAACAGTCCTCCTCTATCAGGGAAGGTTGTCCTCTTCAACCCAGCATGCAGCTTTGGGAGGGATGAACATGCAGTAATGAGGGAGGAAGGGGACACCTGTCTAGCCAGCCAGATCAGCTGAATCAACCCTGGCAATCAATGGGGTGACAGATGTTGCAGCAGATCACCCTCACATTCTCCCAAATATTTTTGATTTGTGATTGGTTCAATCCTCAGATGTGGAACCCACATAGATGAAGGACCAACTGTCATTTAAATAAGCTGCTGAGAAATACCATTAAACTTAATCATTTTAACGCATTATTGAAGAGGGAAAAATAACATTAGCACAACGGAAGTTCTTTCTGTGCCACTGGTAAACAACAGAACTGAAGCATTGGTTAAAATGGCTGTCACAAATGGCAATGGAGATATTACCTATGCATATAATGAAAGGCCAGAATTTCTTCCCACATAAATTCCAGAAATTTGTCATACATTAAAAAAGAAATAACCAATGAAACTCATAAATGCCCTTTATTTCATCACTGTGATTTCCATTCCTGATGTGCAGTAGCATGAACTCAAATATGTAATTCATGAAAATTAGGGTTTGTTTCTTAAAAAATTCTATTCAGCTCTGCTGGTTATAATGAGTTTGTATTCGTCAAATGGTTTTATGCTTAAATGAAAAGGTAATGATAAACAATCATCGGAACTGCTAGATGCACTGTCCCTTTGCTCAGTTTCTTGACATGCCTCTTTGGCAAGTCAGGGCCCCTGGAGTAATCACTGTAGATATGAAAATGAGCACATTATTTCACTGTTAACATGCACTGCTAAGATGAAAGAGAAGGCGTGTGGGCCTACTGATGTTTTTATTTTCCTTTCTGCAAGTACAAACTGAATAAGAAACAGTGTAGGCAAGGTGTTCTAAATGCAAAGCTTGATCACAGAGTTTTAGAACTTATTTAATAATTCTTCAGATGTATGCAAAGTTTTTGAGAAGTGCTATATTGTCAACTCCCGGCTCAACTAAGATAATGTCATACTTGGTCTTCATTTTACTAATGGGGAAACTGATGTTCACAGAGGTAAATACTAAAGAAAAAAACACACGAGATTTTTTAGTCAAATAATGAAGTCATGGTAGAAAATAAGCCACTGGAATCTCAAGCACTTGACAAAGCATCTCACTGGCAAAATAGGAACTATCATAATCCCCTTTTCACAGATAAAGGAATTGAGACTGTTAAATAACTGGCCCAAGGTCATGGAGCTTTGAAATAGCAGAGTCAAGACTGTTTATCTGATGCCTACCTCTGTGCTCCAATCTGGAATTACAGAGTACAGAATGCTATCGTCTATGGCCACAGTTACTGTTCGAACAGTTCACAACTACAATTTTGACAAAAAAAAAAAAAAAAAGAAAGAAAGCACAGAATAACAGCTATTCATTCACCCTTAGATAATGCTTCTACATGTTGCAGCTGACTTAGACCGCTGATAGAAAGTGGGTCTGTATCTGTGTGTCAAGGCTCTCTGAAAGCAGAATTTAGTCATCGCCTCCATCTATGCTTTATCAGCTTTTTGTCTTACATTTAGGAACCCAATGGGGGACAGCAGAGTAACTTGTCCCTGTCTTTGGATTCACCAGGGAAGTTTTTGAAAGAGTTCACCACTGTGATTTGGTTTGTTTGCTTTTCTAGTTCTCAAACTAAAAAACCCTTGAAAAGATACACATCCAGACCCTGTCTTAAGTGATTCTGATCCAACAGGTATAGGGCGGAGACCAGGAATCTGAATTTTTGAAGCTCTAAAACAAAATGTAATGGTTCCCTGACCACTACCCTCTTCTAGGAAGCAACCACTTTAGACTCTTTTAATACTTTTATCTGACATTTACATCTCCATAATTCTCCAGTGCTATC
This sequence comes from Indri indri, assembly GCA_004363605.1. Lineage (NCBI taxonomy): Eukaryota > Metazoa > Chordata > Mammalia > Primates > Indriidae > Indri > Indri indri. The sequence continues at coordinate 68,911 of RJWJ010004739.1, read as the reverse complement.
GAGATAATTACAAAGTGTCAGAGACCTTCTAACCCACATCTCAGATTGTCTCTGGTGTTTCACATTTGATATCAAACAAATATTTATTAAGAACCCACTAGAGGAAGAAAAATATCATTTATTAAGCCCCCACTATGTGCAAGATCTTTACAGACATCTGATCATTGACTACTTGCTAGCACCCTATGAAGTAGGTATTTATTTCCCCAGGACACAGGTTTATGAGGGGGTAGAGGGGGGATTAGAATCTAATCCAGTTTGACTGAAAACTTAGTGCTTGTCCCAGGAAAGCACAATGCAGAACTCTGGTAGAATCCGGTTTCCCTATTTGGGGGTGGGAAGGGCAGGAAATAGGGAGAAGTCAGGAAATAGGGAAGAACTCAAAAGCACAACTCATTCCACATATGTTTATTGAGTACTTCCTCTAATTCAGGCTGGTGCTTGGTGGTGGAGATGCCATATCAATGGTTATTTCCTTCCTCCTTCTGCTCCTTCTTCCCCACTCCCTCGCTTTAGGGAAGGCAGAATGAGAGAATGTGGGTAGAAACATTGAGGAATTGCTGATGAAAGATTTGGGCCCCAAACCGGAGGACCAGATAGTCTTTCAATTGAGACAGTAAAACTCATACGGCACTATCCATCCCAAGTTATGTACCAGTAGCTAGTGAACCAACCAAAGACTGCCAAATGTACTTGAGCAACAATTAGAAAGCTTCTCCCCACTCCACTTTCCAAAATCCCACCTTAATAGAAAAATCCCATCCTAAAAGAACACTTATCAAAGACTTTCTGAAGAGTCTCTCCTTTATCTCTATAAAACAGTTACCCTTTTCGAACTCTTTCTAGTCTCTTTTGGAAGGAAAGTGATAGTAGCTGACTCCCTTGCATAGTAATGTCTGAATAAACAGCCTTTGATTAATTCTATGCATGGTCTTCCTCCTTCTGGCAACACATTCAAAGCTCTCACCAACTTTACATATTCACTCTCAAATATTAACAAGAGTCTCGGCTCCATCCTGACTAGATGGCAGACCCAGTAAGGGTAATGATGAACAAGGTGGAAACTCAAATCCACTCCTTTTTTTTTCTTTTGAGGAGAAGGAAAGAGTTTATTAATTTGCCGACAAACGAGGAGGTTGGCAGGCTCCTTTCTCAAAGTACCAATGTCCTGCTTCTGAGCAGAAGTACAGAGCTTTTAAAGGTTCTGATTAATTCCATCTTTGGCTAAGACAATCTTGTGAACTCTGATTAATCCTCCCATTAATCTCATCTTTGGCCAAAACGGTCTTGTGACCTTCGATTAATCCCATCTTTGGCTAAGATAATCTCATCAAATCCATTCCTGTCAAGAGGAGAGGGTGGAAAAGAGTGATTAGATTCCAACTTTGGGGAATCTTATCCCAAGCTGCATGACCTGGGCAAGTTACATGATCTTTGAATCATGTAAATGCCATGTGGAACTCTGTGGTCCAGTTCCCTCTCAGCCAAAATGAGAATTAACAGCAGGATCCCTTTTGCAGGGTTCCTGTGAAGATTAAATGACCTATAACCAGAGGCAACAGAGTGTATGTAATAGGAAACAGCATAGGTTTGCTGCTGAATAAAAAAGAATCCATGAGTCCAAACTGACACAAGCGAAAAAGATAATAGATAAAGAAATGGGTTAGCCAGGTGTGGTGGTGCTTGCCTGTAGTCCCAGCTACTCAGGAGGCTGATGCGAGGATAGCTTGAGCCCAGGAGTTCAAGGCTGCAATGAGCTGTGATTACACCACCGCACTCCAGCCTGGGTGACAGAGCAAAATCTAGTCTCTAAAAAAATAAAAAATAAAGATAAAAAAGTAAATAAAAATTAAAAAACGAGGAAAAGGTGAAGCTCTTTTCAGAGCAGAATACAAACAAATAGAAGGATGGAGTTAGACAATCACTATTCTGAAACCATCATAGTAATAATTGACTCAAGAAATAATTATCAGTGGATGCTACATCTAGTGGGTAAAATTTTGACTAGAAATGGGCTATAAACCAATGTATCTATAACTACCAAGAATGGAAAATGGGCCAACATGTAAATAACTAGTGAATCTGTATAAAGGACATTTAGGCATTTTGGGGTAATATTGTTGCAACTTTTCTGTAAATATGTAATTGTATTAAAATAAAAAATTCCAAAAAAAAAATAAAAAGAGGAAAGGAAGGAAACTAGTAGCAATAGCTGTCTACTTCTGTTACACTGTACCTTTGCTCATGATCATATACTTAACAATGAGTAATGTTAAAAAAATTTTAAAATACTGCTTAGTTGGGGATAGGGACAGCATGGATTTGAATCTCATCTCTACTCCTTGTCAGATCTGTGACCTCTGGCAAGTTACTTAACCTCTCTGTTCCTCAGTTTCCTCTTCTGCAAAAGGGTGATTTTTACACTTGTACCTGCTGAAAAGGTTGTTATGAAGATTAAATGAGTTCATATTTATCAAGAGCTTGGCACATACTATGTTTGTTATTACTGTTTTTATTCCATGTACAGTGCTTGGAATCATGTAAACTCCAAATAAATATCTGCTCTGTAAACAGAAAAAAAAGCCAAACTCTGTAAAATAATTTTAAAGAGATTTACTCTGAGCCAAATTTGAGGACCATGACCCGGAGCCACGCCCAAGAAGCCTTGAACAAGTGGACTGGCTATGGTTGGCTTACAGCAGTTTGGTTTTATACATTTCAGGGAGACAGGTTACAGGTGAAATCATAAATCAATACGTGGGAGGCATAAATTGGTTTGGCCCGAAAAGGTGGGCCATCTTGGGGGGGGGGCGCTTACAGGTTACAGGTGAGTTTAAAGATTCTTTGACTTGTAATTGGTTAAAGACATGAAGCTTTGTCTAAAGGCTTGGCATGTTTTAACATATGGAGCTGTTTATCAGAGATAAGCCATGGGACATAGATTTGTTGTGTGAGTTGACGACCTGCAGGTTTGTCTTGCATACCCTTAGGCCTGTTAATGGGTTACAAAGGATGTCTCCAAGAAGGCAGGGGGGCATGATGAGGCATGTCTGATCTCCTTCCTCCTGGCAGACAATTTAGTTTTAGGAGATTCCTTTGGCCACAAGGGAGTCCATTCAGTCAGCCGGTGGGGGGTGAGCCTTAAAATTTTATTTTAGTTCACAGCTCTTATTATGATTACTGGGCTTACAATCCGTCAACAGTTTTGCACTGATCTTAGGTTAAGGATAAAACAAACCAACAACAAACACACAACTCACTAAGGGCGACGTAGAGAGCCTTTCCCGAGCTCGCCAGACCGCCTGACCCCCTGGACTCAATGGCTCCCTTCCCGTCTTGTTTCTTCAAGTCTCAGCTCAAACACCACCTCCCTAGACAGGCCTCGGTGACCCCAGGGTTAGACCAGTGGTCTCTTGTTGTTGTGTGGCGTCTGCTCCGTCAGCCAGTCCTTCCAGCAGGCTACAGCGACGAATATTCGCTTTGCCGTCCGTCCCTCGGGACACTTTAAGCCCCAAGGCCGCGGGGCTCCGGCTCAGTCTTCGCTCACAACTCGAGCACTGCCATCAGGCCTCCGCTCAAAGTGACTCGGGGCCCGAGGGCTTGGCCGCCCAGGAAGCGCCGCGTCCCCGGGGACCCAGGGCGGGCCGGGCGCACGGGCACGTGTAGGCCCGCCTCCTCCTCCTCCTCCTCTTCCTCCTCTTCCTCCTCCTCCTGCCGCTCCCGCCCCTCCTCCTCCGCCCCCTGTCCGCTCGCTCCGACTCCCCAGCGCGGGTTTCCTGGTTAAGATGGCGTCCCCCGCGGCAGCGCACGCCGGGAAACTTCTGCGAGACCTGGCGCTCAGGCCCGCGTTCTTGGCTGCCCGGTCCCAGGTGAGCGCGGCCCGGGCAGCGGCGCCCGTTTCCCGGGCTCCCCCAGCCTCCCGCTCCTCTCCTGACCCTGTGCGCGGCCACTTGGGCGCCCCACCGCAGGGTGGGGGACGTGCGGTGCTGCGCCCGGGGCGCAAGAGGGAACCCCGCACTCCCCTCTCGGGTGTGGGCCGCGGGGACGGCAGCCCAGGGCGCCCAGAGTGTGAACGACTCAGCTCCCAGGAGTCGCTGCCGTCGGTCCCCCCTGCTCATGGTGCAGGCGCCTGGCACTGTACCAGGCACTGGGTGCAAGTTTAAGAAAAGTTTCTCGGACCCGGTTTTGGCGTCCTGAGGTCGTATTGTCAGTTTTGCGAGTTCTGCCTTGGAAACGACTCTAACCCAGAGCACGTTTTTTTGGCCACGTGATAAACATGCCTAGAAACCCAGTCCAGCCCAGGGAGTATTAGTGAGGGAACTTTCTGCAGGTTGCCTGTTTTTGCAGCCTTTGAGGTGCCTGAGTGGGTGAAAAGCAAGGAGCAGGGAGACAAATGGGAACCGCTCTCCCTCCTCCTTACAACGAAAAATCTGTTCTCTCTCTAAAACGTATCACACCATTGGACCTGTCATGCCCTCCTTGTTCATGGAAAATAAAACCGAAGAGGGCCAGTGCTGGACGCTGAATAGCTATGGGAACTTGGCCTCCAGTAGATTTAACCTTCTGCAGACGGCAAGCTTCACAGTAGTTAGAAAGCATTTGGGGATGTGTTGTTGAGTTTGGTAATGACTTGGAATTATCCCTCAACAACCGGACTTCTTAGGCCCCGTAGATGATCTCTCTTGTTTTAAAGAAAGGACAGTCTGGGGCTCAGCCACAGCAGAGTAATGACCTTGCCTATTTCCCCATTTTTAATTGATGACAGGCAAATTATCACTCATGCAATTTTAACCAGGATATGCATAGTATAGTTTTTTAGAAAATTAAAAAAAATAGGTACTAATGATTTTTCGAGTTACTCTAAGTTTTGGTTAATTATGGCATCCGTGAGAGTTTTTTTTTTCCTCTCCTTTCATTTCCTGACTTCCCATTTCTCTGTTGTTAATGTAAATTTAAAAGGCGTTAATATTTATTACTGTAATATCCTTAGTAGGCACTTGACAGGATGGCGAGGTAGCAAAAGGAATGGCAGCTTTGTCTAATTAAAGATCACTAATAACTGTTGTAATAGAGTAAGAAGAATACCTCCAGGTGATCAAGTCCTATTCATTATTTAAGAGCTACAAAAAAACAAGAACTAGGGTGCTAACTAGGAATGTATACTTGAATTGATGAGAAACATGGGGCCCACGGCAGTGAAAACTCAAGGAAAGAAAATTGTTGTGCAGAGAAACCTAAAGTGCAGAGTGCTTATCTGAAGTATGTTAAGGCTTCTTGTCTAATCACGAAATAGGAGCCTGAACATAACACTCAAGAAAATCTGGTTTGGGGTAGATACCCACGGTTTGGCAAGAAGACTAGGTAAAAATACGTGTTGGACCTCACTCCATCTGGTTGCTGTGATTTACATACTTGTGTATGATTTGCTATGTGAATACAAGGCTTAGAAGATGAGAATATTTTTTTAAAAGATAGGAATCATAGACAATGTCCAAGAACCGGAAATGGACATTAGCAAGTGTCTAATCCAACCAGCTCATTTCACAGGTAGGGAAATTGAGGCCTAAAGAAATTCAATGACATTGAAGGTAACAGTGGGAGTTTGTGGCAGAGCAGTTTCCAGAGTAAAGGTTTTAAGTTTTCATTACACCAGGCCTGGTGAGTGTAGGTTTCTGTCTGAAAATATATTATGTCAGCATGCAAATTAATCTGCATACCAGTAGTAACTATATAACGTCTAAGTCACTTGCACTGTGGATACATTTTTTTTTCTTTATGAACATCTTAGAATTGGCAATGAAAATAGGTGAGTATTGCTCATGACTTGTAAGAAACTCTATTTTCAAGTCCTTGTGTGTTTCTTAGTATCTGCTTCATGTGAGTCTGAATTGATACTGTGCCTACCTAGCCCATGGTAGACATTAGAATTGAACATGGCCCACTTTTTCCACCAAACTTAAGAAACCTCACCAAGTATCTCAGAAGTCTGTTGCTACTCTTGGCCCAGACCTACTTTATACCAGGCCTTGTGAAAAACCGTTGGGTGTACAGAAATAAAAGACCCAGTTTCTGCTTTGAAAAGCAACTTTGACTGGTCTCACAGAAGTACCCATAGAATGACACAGTATCTACCCCCTCCCTGTGGTTAAATTTAACATTTGACACATATTACTGATGCTTAATGTTACTGAAGTTTTTTTTTTTATTATTACCTCTGCTCTTAGCTTCACCCTTTGACTTTTGATTGATGTTATATCCTTAAAGGGGCCCCTTTAGCCATTTCTTATTTTTACATATATATTTTTTTATGCAGCCCATGCCATCTGGCAGGACTGTTCTGGACCCTGGGATTTGAGATAGCGAATGAGGCAGGCAGAGTCCTTGGTCATGTGATACTTTATTTTAATTGAGTGGGGGAGGGTGAGAGTGTATATAGGCAATAACGATGATTTCAGCCAGTGACAAATGCTATGAAGAAAATCAAACAGGGTCATGGATGGGATAGAGAATGAATATCTTAGCAGAAAGGTGGGATGATCAGAGAAAACCTATTTGACTTTTTTTGTTTGGTTTGGTTTAATTTTTTTAATTGAAATATAACACACTGAAAAATGTGTAATTATAAATGAGCAGCTTGATGAATTATCATAAACCGAGCATGCACTGAGGTAACCAGATACAGATCAAGAAACTAATCACTCTGGTGTTCTTTCCTATCACTACTTCCACTCTGCAAAGGGTAACCAGTCCCTTGACTTATAATACTATACACTGGCTTTCTTCCTTTTGGCCCTTTATGTAAATAGATTATACAGTATGCACACACATACTCAACAGTATGTTTATGAGATCCTGAAGGTGACTTTTTGACATGGGAACTGAGATATGAGTGATGAAAAGCAAGCAGCCAAGTGAGACTTGAGGAAAAAGTATATGAGGCAGAGTGGACAGCAAGTGCAAAGGCCCTGAGGTGGGAATGAGTTGGGCATATCTAGGCAGTTAAAGAGGGAGAAAGTGGTAATAGACAAGGTCTAAGAGGTAGACAGGGGCCAAATCATGTGGAGGCCTAGACCTACAGGGGCTGGTAAGGAGTTTTTAAGGGCTCAGAGTGGTTAAGTGACTTGCCCCAGATTATACAGCTAGTAAAAAACAGCTAGATCTGAATCCCAGTCGTGGCTGCCTAAGCCCAGGCATGTAATCACTGTACTGAATATACCCCCTATTGTAAATCTAGGCTCTACCAGCTTTGAAACTTTTAAGGGAGTGGTGTACAGTGAACTTAGCACTCCAGGAAAAGCCTAGCCATTGGTTAAATGCTTTCCAAAGACCCATATCCTGGCAGACAGGGGCCACGATGCTGTGTCCAAATAGCCAAGTGAGCCGGGTGCTGTGGTACTTGGTGACATAACACAGCAAGGCTATAGCCATGTTGGGCACAGACATGAGCCCGTGCTGTCAGTCTAAGAGAGAATCTTGGCTGAGAGCACTGAGTTTGAAAGGATTATTAGTAACTCTATGCACACCGTTGTTGCTTTTCGGGATATTTCCACTCTCATGTCTGGGTGAAATTCATGGAGCTGTCCTGTTGTAAGAGGAACACTGCCTCTCAGGCCCCCAACTTTAGAGTCATTGTGTGGTTTTCTGTGAAGCTCAGAGCTGCTGTCCAGGAATTTAGAGGGGAATGTATATTGTCAAAGGAAACTGCTTATACCCTTGCCCCTGCTGTTGTATACTTCAAAAAGAATGGCTCTGGCTTAATTTTCTGCTCTTTCCGGAAGTGGGAGGAGAAAGATGGATGTGTGGCTTTTAGAAGTAAAGGACTCAAGGTTGTGTGCAAGTTCTTATCAGCTAAATGAGGCTGTGGAGGCTGCATTGGAAGTTGTGACTTACCTATATCTGCCTTTTTGTCTAGGAGAATAAATATCTCACTTTTTTCTTTTTCTTTTTTTTAAATGAAGTACAGCTGCAATTTCTGCTGGTAGAAAAGGGAGTCCTTCTCAAATACTTTAGATATTAAACTGTTGACCTTCTGTGTGGGGAAGACCTTTAAGTGATAGCTTGTGTTTTGTTTGCTATAAAGGAAGCATTTCTTTTATGGGTGAATGAGTGAGTACACAGACCCACAGTAGTGAGAATTTTGCTGCCCTTGCACCCTGGCCCAGTTCTGCAGGCACGAAACCCAGAAAGTCACTGAAATATGGTGTACTGGGGGAGGAGAAGAAATTATGTAAGTAACCTGAGATCATTTGTCCTTCAACTCTCTGCACTGCACAATCTGGAATTGTCACTTGATGCATCACTTTCTGTTACTTGATGGAAAAGTTTCGCCTAAAGAACTTGAGATATTTGTACCTGTTTGAACAAATGGTAAAATCAATATATTAATGAAATTTGGGAATTAATACTGGGAGTTTGGCTGGTGAAGAAGGTGGGGGTGATGGAGGAGGCATTCCAGGTGAATGGACTGCAGCAGAAGCTGAGGAGAGAGACCGGGAGGAGGTTAGTTGTTGGGAGCAGTGTAGTATGGAGGACAGAGAGACAGTGGGTAACAGAAGTTGAGGGATGATGGTACTCTTATAGGAAGGCAAGGAAGGCTGCAAAAAGCCCAGAACGTGGCAGGGAGTAATATAACTCTGTAAATTAAAATCAGGCAAATATCATTTATTTAGCAAATATTTTCTGAATGCTTACTGTATACCCAATGCTCAGTTCCCCAAAGGCACAGAGCATGTTGGTTTAGTTCTTCACTGTAGAGCCAGTGCTTAAGAGAGTGTAGGGCAGATAGTAGATGCACTGGATCAACCTGGTTGAGTAAATGCACAGAGAAAGCAGATCCATAGTCCCTACTCTCAAGGGACTTAGAGTCTCGGGGCAGAAATTGGCCTGTAAAGCAATAGGTATACTACAACATAGCGGGTGCTGCAGTTGAGCTGTGTTCTTTTTTTTTTTTTTTTAAAGCCCGTCAAATGAGCTGTGTTCTTAGCCTTCCAGACACCATGCTTGATCCTGCCTTGGCCGCTTGCTCTTCCCTGTGTCTGAAGCACTATCCCTCCATCTCTGCCTGATCTCTCCCTTTATTCAGCTTTCTTATTCAGTGTTAATTTCTTCAGACTGGCCTTTCCTTGTTTTACCTAACTCCCCCTCTGTCCAGGGATTCGTCACTGCCCTTTACCTGTTCTATTGTGCTCTGTAACACTGGACTGTACCTGGCGTTGTTCATTGTGTCTTCCTCTCTCTGCCACAAATGTGAGACTGTCAGCTCCGTGAGGGCAAAGATTTTTCCTTGTGAGCTGCTGTTTGCCCTGCTGGCCTGACTTGGTGTTCGATAGGCATTTGTGGTCTAAACAAATGAGTGGGGTGCACAGAGAAGGGAGAGACAGGTAAGGAATAGGAGAATTTGAGGGGTGATGTGGCTAATTTAGGCAAGTGAGAGAGGAAGGAGGGTCTGTAGAAAGTGTAGCGAAAGGGCTTTCAGAATAATGGGTTGTTCACTGAGCATGTATTATGAGATGGACTCTGTACCAAGGAATCTCTGCACATTATTTCTTTAGCCCTTGCAACATTACTGCAAGGAGATTGCACTGTCTCCAGGTTTCATAGGCTGTCAGAAGCAGAGAGGTTGCATAGTCACTTGCTTAAAATCACAGGGCCAAAGAGTCACCTGCCTCATGCCGATAAAAACCACTTACGCTGTTAAATCATTAAGCTGTGTTGCCAAAGGCTCCCATTTAAGCTGAACCATCCAGTTAAACTGATCGCTTACCTTCCCCCATCTCTTTGTCCTTGAGTGACAGCCGCCTCTGGTCATTTGGACTCCTGCTGACGTGGCGTACTAATCGGTGGGCACAGTTGCCCTCTCTGGGCTTTTCTCCAACTCCCCATTTCTTTGACTATGAGATCTGGGAAACAGAGTAGCAGAGGGCTAACTAAGGACATGAGTTCTGGGTTCAAATTCAACAGATTTCAAAATCTGGATCCTTCATGTTCTTGCTCTGCAACCTGGAGCAAATTATGACTGAGCCTCAACGTGCTGTTCTTTGAAAAGGGGCTAGTTCTCACAGATGGTTACAAAGATTAAATAAGATGATTCATGAGATATTTGGCATTATGCCTAGATGGTGGGCTTACAATGATTATTTGCCTTGCTGTGAATTTGAAGCTAAATTTACTTGCCTTTTTTTAAGGCGTTATTGAACTAGAATGATTTTCCTTTCCCAGATTTAATAAGCATTTATTGTGTGCTGCCATCTCAGGGTGAGTTGCTGGCTTGGTGTGTACACACATTTTATTTCACTTAATTCTTGCAACAGCCATGTGAGACAGGAGTGATAATCTCCAGGTCACATCTAGGGAACTTGAGGCTGAGAGAGCTGAGGGTGTGCCTTCTGGGCTGGGTTATCTTCAGGATCTCACAGCTGGGAGGAAGGTCTGGCGTGGCCCAAGGTGGCAGTGAGGAGCATCACACCGGGAGCTCAATCACACCATCCTGGTTGTGCTCATTCCAGAAAGTTGGCACATCTGTGTAGACTTACTAGCGATGGCTTCTGGACCTCATGTGCGTCAGGTTTGAGGCGCAAGAACACCTGAAGAATAGACCGTAGCCACAGCATGTACCAAAGGCCAGCAGGGACTTGCCCTTCTCTGTTTGCCTAGCACAAAGCACTACCCTCAAGGTTTCGGGAACGCTGGAGAAATTGTGAAATTTCATTGCCTTTGCAGAGTGGGCTTTGGGGGATGGTAATGGAGGTTGGAGTTTCCTGGTATTCTGAGTTTAGACTTTGATCAGTGGGCTGAGAATGTGATCCGCTTTCACCCTTTCTAGAAATGATCCCAAAAGAATAGCACTTAAACACTAGCCATGAAAGCACAGATTTCTAGCATTTACTCTAAAATGTATTTTAAAGTTGGAGGGATTGGGCGTAACATATGAATTCATATTGGAGGCATGGCAATGCACAAGGACCAGGTCTGTGTAAGTTTGGGTCCTGTGGTGGGAGTCGGGGGTCTGGCATTCCCCTTTCTACCCCTGTCCTTTTCTCCCCTCCCTAGCTCCATTTCCATTTCTGGGCTGTCTTAGTTCCAGGGATGTGACTTGAGGGCACTGAGGACGTTCAGGAGGGCTGCCTTGTAGAGTTTGAGGTGAGAGATGAGGTTGAGACATCAGCAGGGATGAAATTCTGATCCTTCTGAGCCTGGTGATGGAGTTCAACTTGTTCTTGAGGGTGATGGGGAGCCATGGAAGGGTTTTGGACAGTGAGGTGGCAAGGGCAGTTTGATGTCTTGGGATACTCTTCCTTGGTTAGTGTGGAGAGAGCTGGAGGAACGCAAGAATGCAGATTATTTGGGAGACTTTTGCACTGATTCGGTGCTGTGAGTAATTATGGCAGGAAAATAGGTATACGCCAGGACTGAATCGGACTGCCTGGGTTTAAATGTTGTCTTCAACACTCCATAGCTTGGTGGTTTGGGGACAATCACATATTTCATTATAAGATGCATTTTTTTTTTCTTTTTCACATTTCAACATCTCTGAAAGCTGAATGTGTTTTTGTACTTGTGTCTTAGATTGATTGGTTGTCTGGTTCCTTCCACCCACCCCAGACATAAAATATATAAAGTGGGAGAAGAAGAGGGCTTGGACCAAAATTAGGGTGGCTACATACTTTATCATCCAAACTGGGACACTTTTGAGAGTGAACGTGAGCACTGTGGATAATTACACTGGGACAATAGGACTGTCCCCAGAAAACTAGTTGTGTAGTTATGTTAGCTAAAATGGACCAACTGGTGGCAATGGGGATGGGAGAGAAAGGTCGATGTTATTAAAGAAATAGACCAGACAGTTCCCGTGATTTTCCTGCTGGGTTCCCATTGGTGGCCTCTTCCATCCTCGGCGGTATAGCAAAAGAATGATAAAAGCCTGTTTACTGTCCCTGAGCATAGAGGGTGTGAGGAACCCCTCTAGTTGTAGAATACCTCTGCTTATTTTTGCTCATGGAACCATGTCCTCTGTCCCTATGTCCAGGTGTTCTCTGGCATGTTGTTAGGGCCTCAGAAAAAGAACAGGCATATAAAAGAAGAGAAACAGAAAGACCCATAAATGTGCCAGGCATGTTATTACAAAGCACAGTGAAGAGCTTCCCCAGGCCCCCAGCCTACCTTGCCTGACTTTAGTGACATTCTAGGCCATGTTGGAATGAGGCAGTCTGGCTTAGTTATTTCCTTCTCTGCTCTCAGTCTTGTGCGGAGGGTGCAGTTGCCTACTAAGGTCTTTGGTTGCAAGAAAGAGACCTACTTGGACTTATCTCAAGGGAAAAAAAGATTTATTGAAAGGAAAATTTTCTAGAACTCAAAACTAATCTTCCTTTGTGTTGGCTTCTCTGTGCTTTTTTTTCTTTCTGTTAACTGGTTACTTATGGTAACATCTCTTATAACTTTTACTTGCACTGGAGTTAGGCTGTCTATCCCCATACCCACTCCAGCCTCTTTTCCCCCAACACATCATCCAGCTTCTATTATCTCCCAGAATTTTATAGTTCTAATAACAAGAAAATCTCACAGGTATATCTCATCCTTGTGCACGTAGTTTTGGGTCATGCGCCAGGGGAAAGATTGTCTAGTTTTAGGTAAGTTATCTACCTGCGTCCTGTGATGAGCTGGGTGAGGTGGGGAGCTCTGTGGACAAGAGCAGCACCATGCCACCCTCCCACCTGACCCCTGCAGCAGGGCTCTGAGTGCAGTGTCGATGGAGTGGCCTGATCCATTTGGGCACGATTTCATTTTCTGCCCTTCACGAGCTACTGCCAACCTTCCTGTCTTCTTTTCTCCACATGTACATGTTCATGGTTGCTTTGTTTCCTTTTCACTGTCCCAAAATTTCTGAAGATTCTCTTACTGTTCACCATAGAGTTCAAGAAGATGGTGGTGTGCCTCATTTTAGACTGTTTTCTTATGATCCCAGTAAAACAGAACTGAGGAGAGAATTATTAAGTGGGAAAATGGGGTGTCATGGGAACACATCTCATCCGTCCACAGAGTCGATGAGTGTTTCCAAGACCAATGTAGACAACAGGCTTCGTACAGGCCTGAAGTACTTCCTGAGCTTTGCTTGCATAACTCAGTGTCCCTTGGTTCTCCTCTTTATGTTTCCCAAGGAGGAGGATTTGTTGGGGTCCATTTACTGCTACTCAGTAAGAAGCTCCCCTTGCTGGGTAGGGCTTCCTTCACATCTGCAGAGGCTGCTGGCTCCCTCGGGTTGCCTTGGTGGCAATTACCTGGGACTGAGGTGGAAGGGTCCATTTCACTCACACCATTAGTAGGAAAAGTATATATTTTATCTTTAAAACTGGGATATGTTTGAGAGTAAAAGGGAGCACAGTTAATACTCCTGCCAGGGTCATAGGCATAAACCAGAACTGGAATCAGACTGGGTTCAAATCTTGCTTTCAATGATTTGTTATTTTATGAAAATTACTTCCATGCTTTAGCGTAAGAAACACTTTGACATTTCAACGTCTCTGAAATGCAATTGTCTTTATACTTGTGTCATCAATTGTTTGGCAGGTTTTTTCCCCCATTGGTACATAAAAATGGTATATCGCACAATTATTGCTGACTTAAATTTGATAAAAGTTGGTAATTTCCCTTTGCCTTAACTTCCTCATCTGCAAAATGGGAAGAGTTATATTGTTATACAACTCCCAGAGTTGTACCGAGGATTAAATGAGCTCACGCGTGTAGTCTTAGCACTGTGCTCCAAATGATGAATACATGGCAGTTGTTGGTTTTGGTATTAGTATCACTAAATTAGATGTCATGGGAGCGTTATTTTCATAAAAAGCCTCCTTTGATGTTTTCTCTGCCTTCTCCCTAAATCCCCTCAACCTTATGACTCACAAGGGAAATTAAGACCAAAGTAAGGTCAGGTGTGGTGGCTCATGCCTATAATCTCAGCACTTTGGGAGGCTGAGGCAGGAGGATCACTTGAGCCCAGGAATTTGAGGATGCAGTGAGCTATGACAACGCCATTGCACTGTAGCCTGGGCAAGAGTGGGACCCTGTCTCCAAAACGAACAAACAAACAAAAAGAAACAACAAAAACCCCCAAAAAGCAGTGACGTAAGCCCAGAATAGGGAATTAGAAGAGTCAAAATGGGAAAATGACTTGGAAAAAGAGAGAGTGGCTCCCCTGTCATGCCTTGTGTGTGTGTGCTCAGAAGTGGAGGAATTAATTAACATCTATTGGGAAAAGGACTTTTTTGCACGCACATCTTTGATTGAAAGCAGAGATCCGAATCTTAGCTTTACTAGAAAGTGTTAAGGTTTTCTTCTCTTCACGTTTTTGTAAGGAACCGTCTTTATCCTTTACTTCTGCTTGTACCCTCCTACCTGCTGTTGAGGTGCTACCTTACACCACCTGGACTTTGTGGAACTTATTTGGGTTAACTTACCTTTGAAAGGAAGGGTGGAAACCACATTCAATATGCATTCTCATTCCAGCCTGAGGGCTTACGTAGGCCTTTTAATAAGTTGTACAAGGAAAGGAGAGAGTTATTAATTATTTTTGATTAAGAGAATAAACTATTAATGAGGAGTGTTTCTTTGTTAAGATTCAGAGCTCTTTTAAAGTGATGTATCATTAAAATTGAAAACCAACACTACAGGGGAAAGAAAAATCAATTTTTCAGTTTTTAACTTTTTTATAATTAACATGAAAAAGTAAATGTGCTATTTGGCACATTAGAAAAACTAGGTAAATTTTGAGATGGTAAAGTTGTAAACAGATTATCCTCACTAATTTAAAAATGATGCGGAAGGACCGACTGGCTGAGTGTTGAGCTGGAAATGGAGGCGGCAGGCTTGTGACTGGTCCTGGTGAGTGTAATGGATCCTTTCGTTTTTGTTTGATGTGAGTTTATGGTGAGACTTTTATGAGTGGTATAAAATAGATTTTATGACCGTATTTTATATAAAATATAATTTTAATATGGGGGAAACTTACAGAGTTAAACTTTATGTAGAGACGAGAGAAAAATACTAAATTTCCTTTTTCATTAAAGGGCCCCAGGTGAGAATAGTTAGTAATGATATTCCATTTTTCTTAATATTGGCAATATATCAATAATGTTATACTTATGGTAGTCCATGAGTCACGGCGTTCCTGTCTCGGAGATATACTGTCTTGTGCTACAGGATGAATCCTTTTCCTATTGCATACTTCAGAGTCTTTTTAGGTCAGAGAAGAATCCCTTTCCTGGAACTCTGAAGTTTTAAATAAGCAATAGTCATAATTTAAGTAAAATTAATTATTAAGGCAAAGGAGTATTTTCATGATCAAATTTGGGGTTGTTGAGGGAGGTAGCAAAGGAACTGCTTTTTTGATTCAAAATCTGGATCAGCAAATGCCTTTTATGTCTCCGAAACTTGCTTTTGCTTTTCAAAGCTTCTAAAGGTACTAAAAATAGGAGTGTGTATATTTTTTAATTTAATTTTTTTATTATTTATTTTTTATTGTAGTAAAATATATATGACATAAAATTGGCCATTTTAACCATTTTTGCCATTTTAATGATTTTACCATTTTGACCATTCTCTGGCATTGAGTGTATTCATATTATTGTGCAGCCATCACCAATATCCATTTCCTGAACTTATACTTCTTCCCCAACTAAAATTCTACACCTGTTAAGCACTAACTCTACAACCTCCCCTCCCCCCACCCCCTAGCAAGGCAACTACCATACTTCTTCTGGTCTCTATGAATTTGACTACTCTAGGAACCTCATCTAAGAGGAGTCAAACTGTATTTGTCCTTTCGTGACTGGCTTATTTCATTTAGCATTATGTCTTTGAAGTTCATCTGTGTTGTAACAGGTGTCAACATCTCCTTGTTTAAGGCTGAATAATATTCCATGGTATCTATATCATTTTATTTATTCATTCATCTGTCAGTGAACACTCGAGTTGCTTTCACCTATTGGCTATTGTGAATAATGCTATGAACATGGGTGTACAATAAATACATATTTTATGTTAATGTTCACCTAAGTAGAAATGTTGTCTGATGTATAGTTTGGGTTACATGTTCAGTTTCTCATGTCCAGTTAAAATGTCTATCAAGGAATATCTTTCTTGATAATATTCTGTTAAATATTCATATGCATTTATTCTTCCAGTGGATATTTGTTAAATGCAACATAGATGCACTACTGGGCCCAGTGGATGGTGGGTTGGTAGGAAGCTTGGGGATCTGAGACAGT
Source organism: Indri indri (assembly GCA_004363605.1). Taxonomy (NCBI): domain Eukaryota; kingdom Metazoa; phylum Chordata; class Mammalia; order Primates; family Indriidae; genus Indri; species Indri indri. The sequence continues at coordinate 52,652 of RJWJ010004739.1, read as the reverse complement.
TGCTGCCTTCAGGGAACTTACAGTCTAGTTTGTTGGAGACTGATGTGAATTAAGCAATTATAGCTAGATTGTTTGGTGCTGTGAGGGGAGTCCCCAGCCCTCTGGGGATACAGTGAGTCCTCACATAACATCACCAGTAGGTTCTGGAAACTGTGAGTTGAAGTGAGACAACATATAACAAAACCAATTTGTCCATAGGCTAATTGATATAAACAAGAGTTAAATTCCTACAGCATATTTCTGGTCACAAAAACATCGCCAAACTTATAAATAAAGACCAAAACTGTTCTAATAGTAACTATGGAAGTAAATGTGAGCTAGAGATACATTTCAGGAAGATTGATAAAAACAAGATAATGATTTGTCCAACTTTTGGTGAATCAGTGAGTGGCGGTGGTTGTCGTGGTGGCGGGTCAAATCGAGGAATAACTGTTTGCCAAGTGAAAATTGTAAGGAGCACCTCCTACCACCATGCAGTTCAAAAACAAGCAGTAACAAATAGAGTGCCTCACTGAGTGCTTCCGGACTGCGTCGTTTACTGTCCTGCATTTGTATGATTATTGTAGACTGGACATTTGTCAATCATTCATATTCATTCATGTATTCATTTTCCAGCCCACTTATTCCAGCTCAGGGTCTCAAGTGGCAGGAGCCCAACCCAGTGGCTCAGAGCACAGGGTGGAACCCATCCTGGACAGGCCGCCGTCCTACACCCCCCTCACTGAGATGGGGACCATGTAGACATTCCAGTTAGCCTAACAGGCACAGCTTTTGGTTGGGAAAAGAAACCAGAGAGGACCCCAAGAAAACCCACACAGACATGGGGTCCTGGCTGGGAAGTGATTTTTTTTTTTCCTCATCAATGTTATAATGAAATAACATTGAACAAAATGACGTTATTCGAGGATCTGCTGTACGCCCGTATCGTTTCTCATGGACTCACCTACACAATGGATATAAATAGTGTCTGGATAACCTCAAGTAGGGCACGTGTAAAAATAGACACCTGGTATTTATGAAGCACATTCTGTGGGCCAGGCCTGGTGCTGTGCCCTTGAAGAGGACGATCACATTGCGTCCTCGTGGCAACCCTAGGAGGTATTATTATTGCCATTGCTTAGCTCATCTTAAAGTGGAGCAAACTGTGGCAGAGATTTTAAACAACTTCATATTGTCACAACTGTTGCCCTGCACAGCTCTGCAGGGTTCATTGCATGGTGCCTGTTAGGAGTTGAACTGTGTCCCCCACAAAATTCCTATGTTGAAATCTAACCTTCAGAACCTCAGAATGTGACCTTACTTAGAGATAGTGTCTTTATAGAGGAAAGTAAGTTAAATTGAGGTCATTAGGTTAGGCCTTAATCCAATATGACTGGTGTCCTTATATAAAGGGAAAATTTAGACTCAGACACACCCCCAGGGCGAAAGCCACGTGAAGATGAAGGTAGTGATTGGGCCATGCTTCTACAAGCCAGGAGCACCAACAGTGGCCTGCAAACCACTGGAATCTGGGAGAGAGACATGGAACAGATTCTCCCTCACAGCCCTTAGAAGAAACCAACCATGCCAATACCTGGATCTTGGACTTTAAGCCTCTTGAACTATGAGAGAATAAGTTTCTGTTGTTTAAGCCACCTAGTTTGTGGTACTTTGTTATGGCAGTCCTGGGATACTAATACATGTATCAATGAACTTCGTGTGCTGTGTACATCTGCCAAGAATGAGAGTGACAAATGTCCTACTAGTATTATGAAAATAGTTTTGACCTCACAGAACTCCAGAACTACCCTGCATTGAAACAATGAAGGTTTTGATCAAGCAGATCTGAAATTATGTGACCATGTGATCCTTTGCCTTTCTCAGACTTTCTGTCAACTTTCCCTAGAGATGCACGCTTGTCTAGCTGTGAGGAGAGCTAGCTCGTGAACCCCGGCCATGAGTTGTCTTGCTTTATTGCTGCTTATACTTGTGTTTGAACTAAAATTGTTTCCTGCTACGTTATTCACCAGTGTTGGATTTGAGAAGTTCTGACCATTCGTGAATATGAAATCTGCTTAAGACAGTAGAGTTGCAATTGGGAAGAGTATTCGAAGGAATGGGGTGCAGGCGTTGATGCCTTTCCCAAACAGGAGTTCTAGAAATATTTTAAACAGCAGCAAGAAATTAGAATAAATGTGAGGCCTATTCATTCAGATATGTCAATTCTGTTATTTTTTATTTTGCTTTTAAACAAAAAACCCAACAAACCCCATTATTATTATTTTTTTAATTTCACTTAGTTTTAAACCATTCTCTTTATTCAGATAGCTCATGCAAGGTTAAGCAAAAAAAAGCTACATTTTAATACTTTTGTTACAGGCCTTTTGAAAAACAGTTACATAACTTAATCCAGCTGATTTTGTAATCAGAAGGGTAACACCAAGTACTGTTTTTCTTCAGTAGTGTAATGTTGAAATTTAAGAATAATCAGCATGCAATCAAAAGCTGATTATAAAGGAACAATAATGAACATAAAAGTGAAATCACTTCCGAGGGTTATAACGAAAGGGAAAAAAAGGAGTAAAAGCTGTAGTTGAAAAAGGATAATGATAAAGAGAGGGCATGGTTATGTCAATAGGCAAATAGTGGGTGAAAATCAGCCAGCAATGATGTTCCACGGAATTCTCAACCAATTTTGGGAACAATGGGGAAAACAGACCTTGTAAGAGCATAAAAATCCATATAATCATGTAGGTTTACTGCATAATTTCCTAGATGACAGATGAAGTCATCTAGGAAAAAAATCATTGTGGGTTTTTAGGAATGAATTACATCTCTGGTCTAGTTGCTAGTAGATAGTATGGAGAGAAAAGTTTCAATTGTGTCAGTCTCTGGCCCACACTGATTGATCGTGTGGCTGCAGGTGAGACATTCAAGTTCTCCGAGACTTAGTTCCTTTATTAAACTCTGTTTAATGTTTAGTGTGCCTCTACTATGTATCAGGACCTGTGCTATATGCTAGATACATACATAACTTTGCAAAATGGCTGCTAAAACAGTGCTTTCCAGAGTGCGAGGGGTGTCCACAGGCAGGATACAAGACTAATTTGGATAATGCAGGGATGCGGCATCAAATACCCGTGAATCACCTAGTACTGTATGCACTGGCATTCTCTTTTAAATGTCTTGAAACCTTAGGATTTTGTCAAGCAGAACTTTTCAGTTCTGTGCTAGTATGCTTTTAAGACCTTTGGCTTAGGACTTTGTACCTCAAATAGACAGAATTGAGTCCCTTTTATTTTTTTAATTGTATCGATACTACCTTCCATTTACACAAACAGTGTAGGTAGTGATATAAAGTATCCTTTTAAAATAAGTGTCTTTAAGTTAAATCTAGCATTATAAAGATATTAATACTGGTATTAGCATTCCATGGATGTAGCAAGAATCGTATGTGAGTGAATGTCATTTGGGGAAACTTAAACCAGAGAACCCTATGACTTCTCCTAGTTTGTGTTCCCTGGTAGTATCCTGAGAAAAGGATTCATGTGCAAGGGATTTTGGGGGGAAGTTTTCCCAAGAAATGCTGGAAGAGGGTTGGAGAATTTGAAATAGCAGGGGAAGGAGGCTGGGAAGGGTGTGTTATTAAGCAAAGGATAATTTTGCTTAATTCCACAGGGAAGCTATGGAGACAGTGTAGGTTACACCTCAGAGTTGTAGTTAGGGGCAAGGGAGTTGAGGTATTTATACACCCTCATCCCTCCCACAGGGATGTAAATTCCCAGCACTTCTGGTTCTTCATGCTCGAGGGTATGTTGGCTTCAGCACCCCGTACAGGGCTGCTGTTGGTGTGAGAGTACACAGTGAGTCTGCGTGTAGAAATGATGACGGAATCTGAGGCTATGCTGCTGGAGCACTGAGAACATCTGTTGCAAGTCTCTTCCATGTCTAAGGTGACATGTAAGCCACTTACTAGCTTTGTGCCTTGGACAACTGGTTTAACCCTTCTGTGTCTTGATTTCTTCATTTAGGGTAAAATAATAATAGTACTGCTTCTGGGGGTTTTCTGATGTTTAAATGTCAATATTATTGATTTAACAATTTTCTTTTAAATCTAACTATTTTTTAAAAATTTAAATCCACATTTAAGCCTCCTTAAGTAATAGTATCCATGAAAGTATGGGCTTGATAAGTTATTGATATATGTATATTTTTCCTAATGCACATTACTATAAAGTACACAGAAGAGAGCCCAGACAGGGCTTTGTTTAGAAAGCACTCATGCCAGAAACTATGATCTGTTAACTGAAGCCACCTGTCCTTTTCTCTGGACATGTGGCCGTACTGGATTTCCCAGCCCGCCTCACAGCTGGGCATGGCCGGTGGTAGCACTAGAGCAATGGACCGGGAGTAAAAGTGCTGAGGGCCAGTCCAGCTTATAAAGAACTCCTGTATGGTTCCTTTATGTTCCTTTCCCTTCCTGTTGGCTGAGATGGTGATGACCAACTGGATTTGGAAGTCATGTGGTCAAGATGGCAGAGCTTCTGTCACCTGGGTTCCTGAACAGCCCCCATGGAGGAGAGCCACCCTACCTGCCTGTCCACCTTCCCAGGACTGTGAGTTTAGCCAGAAGGATGGTTGTGTTGTGTTGACCCACTTTGTGTTCGGGCTTATTTGTTACCATAGGCTATTACACATGAACTGACGCAGAGCTCAAAAAATGTTGGCTAAAATCACACATTGTGTGGCCTTGAGCCAATCGGTTTACCTTTTTGAACCTCAGTTTCCTGCTTTGTAGAATGTGGATAATTAGTGACTTTAAGGGTAGATGTGAGAATCAAAAATAGAGATAAGGAATTGTTAGTGAAATGTTAAGAGCTCCACGCAGACAAGGGGTTTCTCGTCTTTAGTTTGTGGCTGTAAAGAGTAAGGATTGGGGCTGCTGCGCCTTTCCAGCTGGTGTTGGGCGGGCAGTGCTCCTTGGCTGCCTGTCTCACCTCTGAGGTTCCTCTAAAATTTAGCCACGTGTACAGGCCTCCTGCTTCCTTTTGACACCTCCCCCCCCCGCCCCAATTACACTAAGTGTGGCAAACTGGAGGGGCAGAAGGCGGCCAACATTTGCCTCAGTGTGGTACACAGACTACTGAGGGCACTAAGAATGATTTTAGGGATACCCAGGTAAACATTTAAATGTTAAGAGTAATGCATTGTATGTTATGAAAAATACATAAGTAGCATTCTAAACCTGTAATTTCATAAATATTTAGGATGAGGCTATAACATAGATGTTTGAGGAAAATGTATACAGCAGCCTTAAACAATTTAAGTAAGCAATTGTACCTGTGGTAAGACCTGTAGTGAAAATTATGGAAGTTAGTATGTGGGTGACTTGAGTTTGGGAAGCACTAAAATAGGTAGAATCTAGTATATGCCATCTTTTTAGTTCATACATCTTTAGTTCGTTCATTCAGCAAATAATATTTGAATATTTACTATGACCTAGGGATGTTTTTAGGCAACAGGATACAACAGAACAAAACATAACTCTTTGTTTATTGTCTCTCTTTTCTCCACTAAGAGGAAGGTAGAGATTTTTGCCTTGTGCAGATGACATATGCATTATACTAAAGAAAAATAAGGCAGGAATGAGAGAAGGAGGTGTGGGTAGTGGGCTGTACCTTTAATTGGGTTGTCAGGGAAGTAGTCATCCATAAGGTGATATTTGAGCAATGACCTGAAGGAGGTGAAAGAGTGAGCCATGGGGGAATCTGGGGAGAGGGTGTTCCAGGCAGAGGGAGCAGTAAGTGTAGAGGCCCTGAGATGGGGACATGTGCCTGGCATGTTCAAGTAACAAGCAGCCTGTCTATCTGGGAGGGAATGAGTAGGGGGGAAGAGAGAAGAGGAGTTTGGAGAAGATGAGTAGTTGAGATCCATCCACGTTGCATTTATCAATAGTTCCTTTTTATTGCTGAATAGTATTCTACGGTATGAATATACCACAGGTTGTTTCATCTTCCACCTACTAAAGGATGTTACAGGCCAGGCGCGGTGGCTCACGCCTGTAATCCTAGCACTCTGGGAGGCTGAGGTGGGTGGATTGTTTGAGCTCAGGAGTTCGAAACCAGCCTGAGAAAGAGCAAGACCCCGTCTCTACTAAAAATAGAAAGAAATTAATCGGACAACTGAAAATATATAGAAAAAATTAGCTGGGCATGGTGGTGCATGCCTGTAGTCCCAGCTACTCAGGAGGCTGAGGCAGAAGGATCATTTGAGCCCAGGAATTTGAGGTTGCTGTGAGCTAGGATGATGCCACGGCACTCTAGCCCAGGCAACACAGTGAGACTCTGTCTCAAAAAAATAAAAATAAAAAAATAAAGGACATTACAGTTGTTTCCAGTTTTGGGCTAGTACAAATAAAACTGCTATAAACAGTCACGTAAAGGATTTTGTTTGGACATAAATTTTCATTTCTTTGGAATAAAGACCCAGGAGTACAATTTACCGGGTCGTATTTTAAGTGTGTGTTTAATTGTTTTAAGAAAGTGCCAAACTATTTTTCAGAGTAGCTATTCCATTTTCATTCCTACCAGCAATGTATGAGAGATCCACTTTCTCTGTGCCAGCATTTGATATTGTTACTTATTTTTAATGTTAGCTGTCCTAATTGGTATATAGTGATATCTTGTTGCGCTCTTAATTTACACTAATACCTAGAGATGTTGAACATCTTTTTGTTTGCTTATTTGCTATTCATATATCTTCTTCATTGAAATGTCTCTTCGTGTCTTTGCCTATTTTCTGATTGGATTGCTTTTTTATTATGTTGAGTTTTGAAAGTTCTTTATATAGTCAAGATACCAGTCCTTTGACAGATATATGGTTTGCAGATATTTTCTCCCATCTGTTTCTTGTCTTTTCATCCTCTTAGCAGAATCTTTCACACAGCAAAAGTTTTAAATTTTGAAGTCCGATTTATCCCTTTTTTTCGTTGATGGATCAAGATTTTGATGTCATCTTTTCACCAAGCCCTAGATCCACAAGGTTTTCTCCCATGTTATCTTCTAAAAGTTTTTATAGTTTTACATTTAAATCTGCTATCCATTTTGAGTTAATTTTTATATAAGGTGTGAGGATTAGGTTGAGGTTAATTTTTTGGCCTATACATATCCAATTGCTTTTGTATCATTTGTTGACAAGCTATTCTTCCTCCATTGAATTGATTTTGCTTAGAATGTTTTTAATTGTTCTCATGGGATTTTAGAACTATTAGGTGTTTTTGACATCATTTCTTACATGATAAAGCAACTGAATTGCGGAGAAGTTAATTGTGGGAGACAAGCTTTGCTGCCTTGAACAAAGCTTTGGACTTCTATTTTGGGGCACTGCCAGTGAGGTAAATGTACTTGGATCTTCAGATATTTTGTTTTTGATATAAACTCAGTAGTTTGGTGTCTCTATGTAGCATTGCTTGGTTTTTAAGGTTTTTTTGAGTCAAGGACCATTTGAGATTCTGGAAAGAGAAATTGAATTTGGCTTAATATTCCCATGGACTCTGAGCTGATAAAGTCAGGCCGAGCTCTTCTATCCTCCTGCATTAAAAGAGATATTACTTTCAAAACTTGGTATTTCGGTGAAATCAGTTTTTATAGTTCCTAGTTAGAAGCTTTTCCCCTACAATTTGAAGTGTAATGGACCACAGGAACTTGGAAAATGTAACTTGTAAGTGATAATCTTGCTAACATTTACAGCATGTTGATCAAATAAAAAAATGTGCAAGTGGTTTTGGGTGGTCGATAATAATGGATTTGTTTCTCTCAGCCTCATTTCTGTGGATCTCTTAGGAAAAAAAATTGGTAGAAACTCAAGTTTTCCTTGACTTTCTCAAGAATGCCACACATAGATTGTAATTCTGCTTCCACAGTGGTTTATAGAATCTTAGGACTGTAATGAACTTTGGAAACGATTCAATCTTAACACAGAAGCTAAGGCCATTTTTACATGGGCAATGAAAACTCGTATGCGGTCATTGAGTATAGAAATCTATGCTCGTTTTTTTTTTTTTTCTTTTTCGCACTAGAGTATGGCTGTTATACAGAATCAAATTGTTGCTTTAAAGACTTTGTTTTTATTTAGCTTTTGTAACAAATACTGTAACCAAGACAAATACTGTAACTATGTAGCTTGGTGGGTTAAAAACATTGGCTCTCAAGGCAGACTCCTGAGTTCTAATCATGGTCTTGACCTTGCTAGCTCTATGTTCTCAGCCATGTTACTTAAACTGTCAGAGCTTTCTTTTCCTCATGTGAGAATTAAGGAAACACAACAAGGGTGTTGTAAAGACTTAAAGAACTGAAGACCATGTTGGGTATATAGTAAGTGCTCAACATATGGTGATGGTGGTAATGGTATTAGTCATACTAGTTTGGTTCGCAATGATAGTAATAGTAATAATACATTTTGTCTTTTTTGTTAATAAGTCGAATGTATAGATTTTCTTAATATATCATTTTACACATGGTTTCCTGTAAGGTTGGATTATGTGGTATGATTTCTTAAAATCACAAGCTAAATAATCAGATAAATATCACACAGAATTTACCAGTTTGGAAAGTAAGAATCCATTCTTACTGTCTATGATATTCTCCCTTTGATGATCTTCTCCATGGATCATCTAAAAGGTGTTTTAGAGAGTAATATTGGTACCACATTGTAAATGTACAACCTACACGTTATGGACCTCATTCTCCCCTTTCTTTCTGCGTGCGGACTCACATGCAAACACAAACCCCCATGTTCTGACCATACTGAACTATGAGGTCCCTTCAAACACTGGATTGGATGTCCTTCTGTTTGCACATTGTGTTTTCTCTACTGGAAATAAATGCCTTTTGCTAACGTCTCTCCATGGCATGTTCAAGATTCAGTCCAAATAGTACTTCTCATGATGTGTGGCCTTATTTCTCACTGGCATAACTCCCCATCTCCTCCCAGCAGTGGCTGAGTCTCTTTCATCTTTTTATCTCCAGCATCTAGACCATGGTGACTCTGTAGAGTGAGTATGTCCAGTTGCTGGTTAGGAGAGGCTTATATTTTATTGAAGGCAAGGGGTTTTCTTTTTTTGATGAATGATTAGTAAATTCTTTAAAGTCTTCAGGGACAAAGTTTGGGCATCTGAATGGCATCTTCAGAACTTGAAAAGTTGAGAGAATAATTTTTTATTTCTCATTTAATGAAAAAGTGCCCATGAATAACTGATAAAAATTTAATTGCAAGAATAATCAGATATTGCTTCCAGCCATCTCCCCCTCCACCCGGTGCGAAAAACCAATTACTTCACCCTTTTACCTGAGGAGCTCTTTAATCAGTGTGATTTGGACTAGTATGGAGAATTTAAGATTTGATAGTTTAATATCTGTTTTTAATTTTCAGGGCTGGGGAGCTTCGTGCTAAACCTCTACTTGGCACTTTTTTCTATATTTTTTACATTTATTAGCATGCTTTTCATTGTGGTAGAGTTTATTGTACTAAATGGCAATATTGCAAATAAACATGAGCATAGTTGGAGAAGCTTTTGGTTCTAATGTGAGGTCAGCTACGTAGAGGACATAGAATATTTGAACTCATTTTTCTTGTTGCTGTTCTAATCATAGCTTTGTTTTCAGTTTCCAGTAATCGGTGTCTACTGATGTTTTAATTAATTTCATGGCATGAAATAAAGGAATGAATGACTAAATAAGATAAGAAACTACCCAAGTGTGGTGGGTGCACCTGGAATCCCAGCTACTCGGGAGGCTGAGGCAGGAGGATCTCTTGAACCCAGGAGTTTGAGGCTGTAGTAAGCTATGACAGTGTCACTGCACTCCAGCCTTGGGTGACAGAGAGACCCCCACCTAAAAAAAAAAAATAGTATTTGAGAAGAGAGGACAACAGAGTCCAAATCTAGTCTTTTCCAAAATATTTCATTTGTTTTTTATGTAAAACCCAATTATTTCAGGGAAATCCTTTTGATTTAAAAAAAAATTCTTCTTGTTTTGTAGTTATCTGGATATTTTAGGCCTTTTTGCCCTGTGATTCTGGCTTTTTCTATCACTAGTCTATTAAATTTTTATCAACCATCTCAAAATAGGATGTCTTCTAGCTTGACAGGTAGCACTTGGCTTTATATGGAAACTTCGGTTCTGCTAGGAATTTGAGATTTTTTTAAAAAAACTGTTTTTGAAGACTAAGTAATATTTGAGGGTACCAAGTTACTGACATAAGATGACTGGTGTAAAAACATAGGTAGTCTTGGGGAAAAATCTGCGTATATCAAATATTTGAGATCTCTGATCTACAACAGATGATATTATATCTTTTCTAATTTTATTTTTGATTTAGAAAATTTAGCTTGCACTTATTACAAAAAACTCAAAAAAGTACAGAAAAATATTGAAAGGCCATAATGATAATCTATTATCACTTGTGCTCTAGAGAAAGTTGTGAATAACAGTATGGAATTTTCATTATTTGCACACATTATTTGCATTATACATGTATGCAGCTTTTTTAAAACAAAAATAGGATCATACTAATTAGATAATTCTCTCTGTTATTTTCCTTCCACTGGACATTAAATCAGGAGTACTTACCCTGTGCATTAAAGTTTTTTGCAAATGTTATTTCTGATGCCAAAGAATTTAGAGGAATAGGAGGCTGTACTCATGTAGATATCATCGTTTATTTTGTCATTTCCTTATTAGTGGGCATTTGTGTTGTTTCCCATGTTCCACTGTTTTAATGCTGTGATGAATATTCTTCAACATAAATTTATGTTTACTAATCACATAAATTCTTGGGACATTCTGTCCGATTGCCCTCCAGAAAATCTGTACAAATTTATATTTCTACCTGTGGTGGTTAATAATAACAACAATGACAATGGCTATTTATAGACAGTTTATTATATGCCAGCCACATCCTATCCCAAGCACTTTGTATGGATTAACTCATTTATTTCTTACAAAACACTAGCCTCCTTTTAGAGATAAGGAAATCAACATGCAGTTTATGAGAATATGTTTTCTAGTACTTTGACCAACATCAAATATGATAGTTAGAAAGAAGTTTATTAGGTATGAATAAAATCATCGTTTCACATTGCATCGTTGTAATACTACTCAGACTACATATTTTTTTCATCTACCAAAAACCAAATATTATCATCTTCCTCGCACTTACAAAGAAATTTGTTCCTGAAAATCTTCTATGACAAATTCTAAATTCTCGTCAGTCAAAAATATAGTTACTGTTAATTTCTGTAGGCAACTTTTGAATGCATGGCTAAATTCCAAAATTAATACCAATTTATGTTAAAAGACATTAAATCCTTTTAAAATGTACACATTTTCTTTAGGAGTTAGTCATCATAACATAACATAACATCACATGCAGTATCCTTGTATTATTTACCCTGTAATGGGCCTGCTACCTATGTTCCTTCAGCTTTTTTCTAGCTTTACATATAGTGCACTTAATATTCTATTTACCAAGTATTCATTTAATACTCAGTGTTTATGTAATTGAAACTTTAATGCAAGCCTCATTCAAGAAAACCCATAAACCATACAGAAAATAATCAATGAAACCACTGCAAGCGATACATGAGATAATCAGTATTGCAAACTAGCAGACTACCAGCACACTTAAATCAAACGTACAAGGATAAGGCTGTTTGCATGATGTTTCATTTCCCAGTTTTCAGCTGCTCACAAGGCATGAGGTTTCTAAAATGATCCTTGTAAATGCAAATAAATGCCATGTAAGTCGAACAAGGTTTGTTAAATGAAATTCCTCATTAAGTCAAATTCTGGTAACCTGTTGCATGTATCTCAGGGTCTTACAGTGTTATAAATAATGGGATTGGGGAGAGGAACTGAAGTTTATTTCATGCCCTGTTGCTCAGTTAAGCATTTTAATTGAGTTTTGCCAAGGGAGGGTTTGGAGCAAAGCGACCATGTGATTAGATTGCAGTTTTTCTAAAGACCACTTTGGCCATCGTATGCAGAGTAGACTATAACTGGCAAAAGTGAAGTTGGTGAAACCAGAGTTAGGATGCTGTTTGTAGAGTTAGGTGGAAAGACCCAAATGGGAGCCCTAGACCACCTGCATCAGGATAACATGAGATACCTGTTAAAATGCAGATTCCTGGGCTCCCTTAGATATCATCTGTGGGTAAAGCCCAGGAATCTACATTCTATGGAGTTGCTCACAAAAATCTCCCACATTAATGTTTGAGAACCATTGAACTAGTGATCTCTAGGGTCCATTTTAGCTCTTGCATAGGAAAGAAACAAAAACCAAAAAACTCCAAGACACTTGGTCTGTCGTGTGAGTTTTTCAATAAAGAAAAAGATACTTTAGTACTTTTCTGTGAGAATTCATTTCACAATGTGTGTTTTGAAGAAGTAGGGACCATTTCTTAGATACTGAATAGGTATTAGGCATAGTCCTAATTGCTTTAGTCTTTCTTTTCTTTCTCTCTCTCTCTTTCCTTTCCTTCCCCTCACCTTTTTTTTTTTTTTTTGCTTAAACTTCTCCTAGGGGAGAGGAAGTTCCTCCCACAACCCTCCCATCAGGCTTCCTCTCTGTTGTCCCTGGTGAAGATTGGGTCATATGCTCATTGCTCAACCAGTCATTAGCAAAGATGTGGAAATCTCCATCATTGGCTGAGCTGATGAATGGTTTAGAAAAAGATACTGGGGAATCACTTACAGTGCCCACTATGACTGTGCTGCGGATGAGTGGCCAAGCTCGGATTTGAACCCTCCATCTGTCAGACTCCCAAGTCTGCAAAATTTATCCTAAGACATACAGCCTCTCTAAATATCTGTCTGCTTGCTATAAAGCCTTACAATTGTATTGGTTTCTTGATGGGGTTAGACTTTGGTGACCAATGATCCCAAATTATGTTAAAGTGTCCACTTGTTGGCTGTTTTTATCAACAAAGCTTGCCTGTTACTCAGCTCTGAGGGCATCTCCTGATCCACGGAGCTCCTAGCTAAGTCAGAAGGACTTCATTTGCATTCAGCTGTGTGCTGCCCTACAGCAGTTTAAACAGCTGCACACTGTCATCTAAGAGATGAAATGCCAAGTGTAGCTACAAGCTGGAAATGTGTTCATGTGCATCAGCTTGGAAACAATGCAGGGGGCAATTTCTGAGCCTTTGCGAAGGGGAGCCCAGCCCAAATAGGGCCACTAAGTGCCAGGCACTGCAATTGCAGTTTCTCTTTGACACTCAACAGCAATCTTGTGAAATATGTACTATCATTATCATTATCTATCATTATCCTTATTTTACAAAAGAGAAAGCTTAAAGAGGTTAAGTAGTTTGTCTCAACTCACCCAACTTGTAAATGATAGAGTCTAGATTTGAATTCAGGGCTATGGGACTTTGAAGCTTTCATTTAAATCTTTTTAAAATTGTGAAATGTAGCATAAAATACTGATAACAATTCGTACAACATATGTGTAGTTTAACATGTAATTATAAAGTGAACATCACTCCCCAGGACCTAAGGAGAAATTCGCCAGCACCCAAGAAAAATCTCCCTTTCCTATTCTTTTTGCTGATTTGTGTCCATACCTCTAATTTTTATGGCAGCCATTTGGATGTGAAACTTACACTCTTAATTATCCTGTTTAATTGTCCTCCTTAAAAAGTCATAATGTGGTACAGGGGAAAGCTGCGTGGATCAGGAAATAGAGGCATAGATGCTTCCTTTCTGAACTGTATTTACCGTGGGCAAGTCATGTCTTGCCAAAAAGGAAAGGCACAGGGCCAATAACTTCTATAAAACTTAACCACCATTATCTAGATAAAGAGGTGGTTACCTGGAACATGAAGATCAGGTTCGAGCAGTCTTTCCTTGTTTTTCTCTTTGTTAATTTAGTAGTATGGTTATATAAGCCCTTAACGATTCCAGTGGCAGACTTCACTCATTTTGAATAGCAAGTATTTTGTTCATTTATGTAAGTCAGTAAATTACCCTTACACCTATTGATTAAAATGTCCTAGCTTTTGAAGGACTCACAAGTATAATTTCTCTGAGACAGACTGTACTTTTGTGTTTTAAAATCCACCGTTGAGGCCTGTGCATGATAAAGTGGAAGCAAGTGGTTATTAATTTTTTATTGAGATCTTCTGAATAAGTGTTTTCTCTTGGTTGGTTTCAAAAGGAGTCATATTCCTGAATCTAATTAGAGGCTGTTCATATACTGTGGGCTTATTAAGATTCAAGGCACCTTTTTATTTTAGCCTGTCTGATATCCCTTTTTAATTTCACTTAAATTTGAATTACTCTAAACATCATCTGGGCATATTGAGAATACTCAGTGATATTAATAATGACGATGTTGACGAATCTGTCCCATCTTCTTATTCTCAAGTCCCATAACCTTATTCTTGATTCTGGCTGTGAAAACATGGGACTGTGCTGCCCCTCTCTCTCCCTGCAGCAACCTTCAGCGATCACACCTGTTCTGGTGAGCCTGGACAAAGCCTCAGGGTGCTACTTCATGCAACCCTCTAAGCAGCCAGTCCCAGTTAGCAGACTCTTTGCCATCCCTGGTCCTCATGTTGGCTATCTTGGGTCTGATCTTTTATATCCTCCTCCAGGATCCCTGAGTATGTTGCATTATCAGCTGATTTTTTTTTTCTTAAATTTCTGCCTTAGACTCCATTTTCCTACCTATATGAATGAAGAACTGCCTCTTTTCTACACTTTCTATACCATACTTCTATGTGTTTTCAAATCTCTCAGGCTGCCTACCTAGTTTGTGCATCCAGAACAAACTGCTAGACTTACTCCTTGGCCAATCTTTGCCCATTTCCTTTGGAGTTTCTACTTGGAAGTGACCTCTTCTCCCAAGGTGAGGACTTTTTCTTCAGTCAGTAAGGTGAACTCTCAAAGTATTGTCTCTGCTCATGAGTTAGTGTTCCCTGGCTGTTTGGAATAGAAGAGAACATCTCTGCTTGAATGCCTCTGGAATATCTATCAGTGACAGACTCTGTTTCTATAATAGTATAGCCATGCAAGCTCTTAACATGTTGGACTTTCCGTAGTAACTATCTGCTCTGAAAAAAAAATACAAAAAGGCAAGTTCTTAAAGGCTCTGTAAAGCAAACAAAAGCAGGGAGATTCTTAGGGGGGAGTTGAAATTGGAAAGGACAAGCATGTTCTAAGTGTCCAGTTTTTACTTCCAGCTTTGGTCATGAGGACAGGCTTCAGTGGTGGCTAAACTCCAATAGTAAACCTGTAGTCTTTCAGCCCTGGAAACCTGGAGGACAGAGTTCGGGACCACCCAGTGGCTAGAAAGTGATGGGGGTGGGGGTGGTTATCTTGAGAAAGAAAGAGTCAGAGACGGGGTTTCCTAAATTCTGTGCATGAACTGTGCGCAAATCAGAAAGTATCCCCTGAAGAACACAGGCATGAGGCTGACTGTAAGTGGCCCAGCTAAGGTAAAAAAGAACTAAACTAAGATTTGAGCTGCTGCCGAAGAGACAGAGTTTGCAGTTTGAGTCTGAATATGTGTCACCCATGAATCACTCTTCACTGAGATCTCAGCTATTTTCACTTATGTCTGATACACACAATGTAAATATATGCTTTTCCCACTGTTCAGTTGCCTGTCTGAGTTTCATATGCTACTTCACAGTTGTTGGGCTTAGGAAGGCAGGCAAAAAATCTGAAAAATTTATCACTAGCGCAAAGTCTCAGCCAAGGCAGGAGTTTGATATGAGATTTGAGGGATGATGGTTTTGCCCAGTTCCTACTTCTTTTGTACAATTATTGGTGTGTTATGAAGATTTCTCTCATGCATTCGAATGTCATGGGGTTACATCATGTTGCTTTACTGGCTCTTCAAAATGGTGTTGGAAGTAGTGTTGAAGATTGTAAAAATCATGGTAATAATAAATGATAATAGCTAATATTTTCTGAAGTCTTGTTACATGACAGACATTGTCCTTTCTAAGCACTTTACATGTAGTAACTCATTCTATTCTCATAGTAACCCTGTTTATTATTCTATTTTACAGTTTATTCCTGTTTTACAGCACAGGGGGGTTGAATGCATAGCCATTGAGTGGTGAAGCCAAGAGCTGACAGGTAGAGGAAGATAAGTTAGTGTGATATATATGCATGTGCCTGCTCTCTGACATGCACATGGAATTGGGAGGTAGGTATTGTCTGGACTGAGTTCCAGTAGATTCCTAAGGAAGATAGTTATGAAAAATATCATTTTCTTGCTACTGTATCCTATCAAGTTTACTGACATGAACTTGGCAGGGAAAAGGTTAAGAAATACTGTAATAGTAAGGGTCCTGAGATTGAATGAATCCTGCAGTCAAAGGGATCAATTTTGAGCAAGTAGTTTACTTATCTCAGATGAGTTAGAGTCTGCCTAGGCAATTGTTTGCTGACAGGTGTGGTGGCTAAAATATTGCTGAAATTTTTATTCATATCAGAGAGCAAATTATTAAGTGTAGTTAATTTGAATGAAAGGATGAAAATATACTTTATAAAAGAATTAATAGTTTACTTTGTTTGGACAGGAATTCTTGAAATCTTCTTAGAGAGTCCTGCAGACTCTTGATACTAACCTTGGTGATGGTAGTGGTCCTAGTCAAGAGTTGGCACAGGAAAGAGAAATCCCTGCCTATTGTGGCACTGAAGGTCATTTTACAAGACATTGAGCGCTGTAGTGTACTGGTTGTGAAGAAGTTAGATTGTGCAGGATGTAGCATTGGCTTAGGTAATAGATGGAGGGTGTCCAGAATGGAGACATGATGTTTTAGCTCTGTGCTGTGTTGTTTAACCACACCTGGAAATTTTTGTCTTCTTAACACCATGGCTATAAAATGGACACTTTATTCCAATAATGGAGTAGCTGGTGTTGGACTAACAGATAACGGATAAAACAGTGATAACTTCTCGACAAACATATAAAATATACAAAATATTTCAAAAACATTAAAATGTTCGAAGGTCTCGGAGAATAGTTTAAATTAGGCAGAAAATGGAGCAGATTCCATCCTTGAAGGAAGGGAACCACATTGAGTGAGACCCACATTTATGTGGCTTTTCCTCTGAGGGCCCTTCCCAGCCCACAGTGTGCTTTAAACAACTGTCCATTAAAATGTTATTTTTCCTTTTTTTGCATAATGAAGTTTTGGCTCTGTTATTACCAGGTAAGCGTATTGAACATAGACATTGTTGCTAGGAAGCCTTGTTCTTTAATTGATATTTAATATAACTAGGTATTTTCCTGGCATTTCATTATGGGGTATTTATTTAATTTCATATAGTCTTGGGGAATAAGTCATTGGAATTATGCCTATTACATTATTTTATACGTTATAGCACATGAGGAGATCAAATATAGAATGAAGGAGCCAGGTTATATTAACCATGTGGCTTTTGGTTTAGGACTTGGTTTTTGAAAACATGCAAAATTTGGATTGCTTTTTCTGTGTTTGAAAGGTTTGACCTCCATGTAAATAACTTTACTATAGAAACTGATTGCAGTGTACTACATTGTTTATGAATATTGATAAAATTAATATTTAATGGATACGTTTTGCTAGTAAGTACTTCATCGAGCATAAAATTATAGAAATTTTACTTGAGTCAGTCTGTGAAACAGCCAGAAAAAATGATCATCTCCTTTTGAATAACTTTAAAAACATTTTACTTTTCATTATTAATTTGTTCTTGCTTTTGGTTTCTGGCTGAAGCACGTTAATTAAAAAAGGCAGCACCTGCACATTCATCCTCCTACACTTGTGGATTATAGCCATGAGGATGATGAAAAGCAAAATTGAACAAGGTCAGATTTATATTTCAATATGGATTATGAAATATCTTTGTACACGTTAGTTAAATCTGTGAAGGATCAAATGGGCTCTTTGCTTGACAGTCTATTTTGTTGATGTAATAGTTCTGATAATGAAAGCATGTTTGGAGTGTCTGCTTTGTGTTAGGCACTGTGATGCGTGCTTCAAAGGCAGGATCTCATTGATTACAAATGATAACATCCCAGGAGAGTGATTAAAGTCATAGGCTCTAGAAGTTAGGTTTGAACCTTCGAAGAATGTCTTAGTTGCTCAGTGCCTCAGTTTTCCATCTGCAATTGGAGATCCTCCTCCTCCTACCTTACCACTTCAAAATAATGCGCTGAAACAGTGCTGTGTTCCCTGGTCACCTCACATTAAGTGGTTGTGCTCATCATCATAGAGGGACCAGGGCTCAAGCAGGTCTCTGTCTCCAGTGTCCATGATCTTAGCCACCTCACTGTATGTCTAAGCATGTTGTCTGATGCATAGTAGGTGTTCAGTAAATGTGCTCTGAGGTATCTGTAGAATTTGGATTTGAACTGGCTTGTTTAGCCATTTGTACATCATTTATGGCTGGATGCAGAGCGAAACTTCTTAGCTTTGGAGTCTTACGGATAAATGATGGTCACATGGGCTGAAATTTGCATTATTCTAGAAACATGACTATTGACCTGTTAGCCCTGGGAAGTGTCTGGCCTTGTCTAATATAGTTTATTATCACAGGAACCATTGTTATATGTCTGCCATGAAGGCAGTTCATTTTAGATTGAGGGTCATTTTATCAGTGGTCTTTATATCTAGTTATTTATTAATAATTATCATTCAGCAAATACTGATGAAGCACCTTGCACATGACAAGACTCTCCCAGGCGTGGGGAATACATTAGTGAACACGTCAGACATGGTTTGTGCCTTTGAGACCATCATGGTCTCATGGGACATGGCCGTCATTGACAGATCACACATTGAGAGGTGTTATGAGGAAAAATGATGGGTCAGGAAACTTCTTCTGTGAGGACCATATACTAAATACCTTACACTTCTGGGCCTTACGTTTCCTGCTGTAAGCCCTCAACTCTGTCACTTCAACATGAAAACAACCATTCATAATATATAAATGAATGGCTATGGCTGTGTTCCAATAAAACTTTATTTATAAAAACAGGCCCGTGGGTGAATATGCCTAAAGGGCTGTAGTTTACAGACCCTGATTTAGGGAGTGAGGAAAGGTTTTCTGGAGAAAATTTTTTATTTGAAAAGGTGATTTAGGCCCTGGATACAGAATTCAAAAGATACATGGAGTATTATAGTAAAAATGAAATCTCTCATACCTCCCATTCCCTTCCACAGAGGGGGGCACTCTTGCCAGTTTGGGGTGTAATGTTCTGTGTATATAGCTGATGTTTATTTTATAAGTCACACCCATAAATTTGAATAAACTTTTTTAAAGGCCATTTTATCTAGTAAGCTAGCTGAGTTAGCCAGATTTTTATGAGAAAAAGCTGGTGCTGGGCTGGGCACAGTGTCTCACACTTGTAATCCCAGCACTTAGGGAGGCCAGGATGGGAGGATCTCTTGAGGCCAGGAGTTCGAGACCAGCCTGGGTAACATAGCAAGACCTATCTCTACAAAAAATAAAAATAAAAAATAAAAAGCTAGCCAGGCATGGCATGTGCCTCTATTCTCATCTACTCGGGAGGCTGAGTCAGGAGGATAGCTTGAGCCTAGGAATTCAAGGTTACAGTGAGCTGTGATGACACCACTGTACTCCAGCCTAGGTGACATAGCGAGGCTCTGTCTCTAAAACAAACAAACAAAAAAAAAATGAAAGAAAGAAAAGAAAAAGCTGCTGCTGCCACTTCTGGATCTAGTGTTACTCAGTGATGGAATGAGGCTAGCGAATCTATTCATATTTAGTCTTTCCATCAATAAGCGAGACGCAGTCTTCCAGTACTTAATACAGATGAGGCTCTGTGAAAATTAGTGTCTGCTCCTGAGGCATTCTGATAATAAAAGTGTCATTGGTGTGAGAAGGAACACCTCTGGATTTGCCATAGAATGCCTTAAAAAATGAGGTTTACAATCTGGGGCCTCCTATGCTGCTTTCACTTTTGTAACTTTAGGCAAGGACCTATAAAGTTTCTTGATTCTCAAGTAAGCCGAGTATGCGTGGCAGTCTGCTGAAAATGTGCACAAAACTTAGGTTTGATAGCCCCCCCCCCCCCGGGTGAAATCTTTAGTCTTTAGTTTTTGTCGCGGAATCACGTGATGATTTAATCTGTGGGCTGCTCTGCAGCTTCTTAGTTGGGAAATAAAATAGCATAACTAACTTCCTTTCCCTTTTGGCCTCCACCTGTGGCAGTAGAGCACCTCATTTTCCTTTCGTCCCATGGTCTGGGCCAACTAGCAGGGTGTTTCTGATAGAGTCAGAGAGGCTGATCAAAATACATTGGTGGTTTTTACTTAATAAAGCAGATGTCTTTATATGTCTGTTTGGGAGGCTACTTGGGTGCTTTCACTGAGCTTGTGAGCTCTTCTCGGGGACTCTCAGTGCTGGTGTAGGAGAGCAGCATGGTGGAGCTTCCTCCTCTGGGCTCTCAAGGTGTTTATCCCATCTCTTTCATATATAGAGCAAGGGTCTGCAAACTTTTTCTTAAAAGACCAGGGAGTAGATATTTCAGGCTCTGTAGACCATACCTCTCTGTTGAGACTGCTCAAAAGCAAAAGCAGCCACAGACAGCAAGTATGGAAATTGGCAAGCATGGCTGTGTTATAATAAAACTCTTTGATTTAGGACTTTGTATCATGTGTTGGTTCAAAAGAGCTGATTAAAACTTAGTATTCTAGGCAACTAATTTATCTTTTGTGTTTGTTTCTTTGATTTTTTTTTTTTTTTTTTTGGAGACAGGGTCTTGCTCTGTAGCCTGGACTAGAGTGCAGTGGTGTCATTATATCTCACTGTAACCCTAAATCCTGTGCTCAAATGTTCCCTCCTGCCTCAGCTTCCTGAGTAGCTGGGACTACAGGCAGGTGCCACGACCGCATCTGGCTAATTTTTCTGTGTTTTGTAGAAATGGGTCTTGCTCTTGCCGAGGCTGGTCTCAAACTCCTGGCCTCAAGCAATCCTCGGGCCTTGGCCTCTCGGAGTGCTAGGATTACAAGCCTGAGTCACTATGCCCAGCCTTTTCTTTTGTGTTTTTGTGAGATGAGAAGGGAGCAGAGAGCAGGATAAGAGGATGCTGTAATTAAAGTTGATTTTCCTAGCAGATAACGTGGCATAATGAAAAAATAAACATATTTGGTCTTTAATCCCAGGTTCTTGGCACAGACCTCCTAAAACCCCTGGTATTTCTTGAGTGATAGGGGCTTCTTTGATTATTTATAATGAACCCCTTTCGACCATACCTTTCAACCCAGTTCATGGCAACAGGGTGACTCTTGGTGGGCCGTTAGATAGTTTCAAGGGAGGGGCTGGTCATGCTGAAAAAGTTAGTTGGAACTTCCAGTTTTCATCCCCCACCCCCCCACCTCTGGGTATGGGAAAGAGGTGGAGATTGAGTTTAATCACCAATAAATGGCCAGTATCTTAATCAATCATGCCTAAATCGTGAAACCTCAATTAAAACTATGAAACAGTGAGATCAGGGGGGCTTCCAGGCTGGTGACACATTGAGGTGCTGCCTGGCAGGGTAGCTGGGCCAGCTCCCATACCATGTCCTGTGCATCTCTTCCATTTGACTGTCCTTGAGTTTTATCCTTTGTAATAAACCGTAATTGTAAGTACAGTGCTTTCCTGAGTTCTGTGAGTCATTCTAGTGATTTCTTGAACCTGAGGAGGGAGTTGTGGTAACCCCCAAATATGCAGTTGGCCAGGCAGAAGTGCTAGTAGCCTGGGCACCCCGTTGCAGCTGTTGTCTGAAGTGGGGGCAGTCTTGTGGGAGTGACCCCTTAACCTGTGGTGTTTGTGTTAACTCTGGGACTTAGTGTCAGAATTGAATGGAATTATTGGACAACCAGTTTGGTGTTGCAGAATTGTGGGAAAACAACATGTATTTGGTGTCAGAAAACACCACACAGGATGTCTGTCCTTGCCAATGCTTAACTCAGCATCTCTCCATCTTCAGCAGAAAGAATGCTTTTGTATCAAAGCATCAGGGAGCAGATTGTGCTGCAGGTTTCAGAGGGGAATTGTGGAGGCCTGTCCAACTCACAGCTGCGTTTCTCACACATTCATATCCGATGTGTCTCTTCTCCCTTGCTCTCTCCCTCTCTCTGTGCCTTGCCCCCAGGAGAACCTTTGGTGTTGTATGTTTAACTCTGTCTCCAGACTTGTATATCCACTCACCAAAAAGCCCTGTAGTCCACTAGACTCTCTTCTCTTAGATGGAAGTTTGGTGGTTGTTTAAACATGCCTCTGGGTGCTCATCCTCTCACTCATTCCAAATAGCTTATCAAAATATTCCTTCCAACTGCATATAAAAGTATTCCTGAGAGAATTTGAGGGTAAATCGACCTTTGTCCATCTCATACATTCATACATGCCTTCATTCAATAAAAAATCATGTTTCATGCAGTTTTCTGGGCACTGGACACTCATCAGTGAACAAAATACGTGTTTTCTCTATGGAGCTGGTGTTCTAGCTCTATACGTATGTGACATGAGTTATAGGTAAGAAAGCGTGAAACCAAGGGAGGCATTTACTAAATTTCTCTGTATTTATACTTTCCTTTCTGTTCCTGCTTTTATCATTTGGGGTCCAGTCAGAAGTGTAGAAACCACACTAATTATTTTAACAGAGGAAATTTAATATAGAGAAGTGACTGAAGAAATATTGGAGGACAGGAAGGGTGAAAAACTAAACAAGTAACTCTTAACTCAAACAGATTTTAACTTGCAGGAAGCAGCTACCACTCTTGGGATAAAAGGAAAATGTTGAAGCTCCCCAGGAACTCAGAAACTTGGAGAAGGGGTCCTGCAGAGCTGGGACCCAGGCATTAAGGCAGGGGGCGGGGGTGCTGCCTGGCTGGGTTCGTGGCTCCGAGGCTGGTCTGGGAGTGCTGGCAGGACCTGGAACTGGAGCTGCTCTAGGAGCCGACTGCTAACCTGCACATCGCTGATAGGGCCTGAGTTGGGGTCCTCTGCATCTTTCTTTTGATGTACTGCGCTGAATCCTAACGAGGTTGTACAGATGAATGAGAAGATATATGTGAAATACCCGGATGAACAAAAGTTCTTTCACACAAACACGAAACAGCTCCTGTTTCCTTCTCCATGGTTGTTAATGGTTAGTTGTGTGCTTGTCTTATTTTGCAGTCTCTGGCATTTCCCAAAGGAGCAACTAATTCCATGGGATTTAA
Organism: Indri indri; assembly: GCA_004363605.1. Lineage (NCBI taxonomy): Eukaryota > Metazoa > Chordata > Mammalia > Primates > Indriidae > Indri > Indri indri. Next base: position 29,443 of record RJWJ010004739.1, on the reverse strand, counting down.
AGCGGACGCCAAGTAAAAATTGGTTGGAGTATAACTGCGTAAATATCGTTAAATAGATTTTTTTTAAATGGTTGGACAACTCGGAACCTTTAATAAGATAGCATGTATCGAGAATCTGTATGTAAAGAAAAATAAAACTATATATTTCCCAAATATTTGATCATCTCCAATTTCTACCTCACTAATTTGTTTTCTGGCTATATTCTCTCTACTTTCAATCCATCTCTTCTAGTCCTTTTTTTTTTTTCAAAAAAAAAAAACATTTAAAATCTTAAATTTCTAGTTAAATGTTTTTGATGGATATAATGTTTTCTCACATCTCTCTGATGTATTATACTTTTAAAAAACAGTTTTGTACTATATCCTCCTTGAACTTTTCCTCCTCAGGTGCTAGTTCTATTTGTTTGTCTTTCATGATGTTGGTGGGTCTCCATCGTGCTATTGTGCCTTATAGTGTTGGGGCGAAGGCCTTTGATAGCATCTTGCCATCAGTGACTGGGGGAGTGGCAGTGTGTGGCCACATGTGTGCCAGTACCTGGTCTTTTCCCTAGGTATTAATAGTTCCCTGGGGCACTGTTTCCACCTGGGCCCACATACCTCACAATTACTGTTTTTGTCTAGGATACTCTTTGTTACCTAATACTGGTCATTTTGGTCCTTGGATGCCCAGCCTTGAAGTTTAAAACATAACAGAGGACAGTACAGTCCTGTCCTGTGTTCTTTTGGCTGCGATCTAGTTCTTATCTGCCTACCATTCTTCAGGGATTTCTCTAAATTTCTGGTCTACTGGGGCACTCCATTTATTTTTTTCCCCAGTGCTGCTATGAGTATTTGGTTTAGATATCTTGGTCCAATCTTGCATTCTTTCTTTCTTATCCCTACTGTGCTTAGCACTATGTCTTACCCTGTAGAGTGGGTAATAATACTTCATGCTCAGTAGATTGCTTTTGCAGGGCAGGGGGTGGGGGTGCTTATCTCAAGGTCTCAGGTCATCATTGTGGCAGTACTTCCTTGGGGTGTTTCCTCTGCCCTGGAAAGGAGTAGCTTTTAAATCTGGTGTCTCAAAGGTAGCAAGAACTGCAGATATCGATTTTGAGGTCACTATCTCCCTTTAGAGATGAAGGAGGAGGTCACTAATTGAAGAGAGTGAGGACCAACAGGGGATGGTTGTTTAGGGCATTGCCCCTTGGATTCGACAGCCATTTGGATGCTGGCTGGATCTGGCCAGGTGGAAGTTAATGGAACCGAATTTCCACTGTGGTGGTATTTCTTGCCTCCCTGGGGTTGCCACTTGATCCCAGACCAGATAGAAAAGAGATTTCACAGACATCTTTCATTTTACTTTCCCAGCAACCTTGTAAGGCTATGGTGGTTGATATTTAACCTGAGTAAATAAGGCAAAAGGGCACCTGCTAATAAATGGTGGGGCAAAGATACCCCACTGTCTTCAGCTTCACCCACTTAAGCTCATTTCTCAGTTATCAGCTCCTGGAATTGTGCTCATGACATTAGCAAGCAATACAGCATATTTTGCTCTTTTCTGCCTCAGAGTCTCTATTTGCTTTTAAGTTTGGACCAGTTGTTAAAATGTAGTAAGTCATAGAGCATTTCACCATACGTTCCTGAAAGAAGAATCATTAGGATTGAATTTTCCTGATATTTTTTAGGTTCTTTGAATCCCCTAATTTTAAGAGGCTCGAGAATAATTAGGATATTGCTTTCTTCGCTGCTTAGCTGTTAAGTGTCTATTTTGCAAGGGTCCTTTTGTCTGTGTGTGCTTTTCTGAATTCTCTGTCATCACAGTGGACTTTTCAAATGAGTGACAGTATTTATTTCAAAAGTTTTCCTGGAGGAAAGTGAATGTCATGCATTCTGCACTGTGTAAATTTTTTTTCAGGGATTATTTTGAAGTTTCCTTTTCATGTTATCTAGTTTTCTGAAAGCTTGCCTTGAATTTAACTTCTATGGGTTATTCTTACAGATAAAGGTAAGATTTAGGTGATTCTCCCTCGCTCCTCCTCTGGCTAAAAAAACTTAAACTACTCCAAGAGAAGAAATGACTAACACAGATTGAAAGACTTGGCATATATGTTTTTCTTTCATAACTAGGGCATTTTATGTGGAATATTGGGGAAAGCAATGGAATTTAATGCTCAAGGTTGCAATTTCTGCTATAAATGGAGATTTTTGACAATGGAATTATGGGAAAGGGGGCATTCCCTACAATGTTGTCATTTTTCTTAAAAAAAAAAAAAACCTAAGATCTGGTTTTCCATAGCAGCAATATTTTATTCATCAACTAGAATGAAATCTCTTTCTAAACACACACAGTGGACCTCAGATCCTGCAGACACCAGTTATTATTCTGCACAGACAACACTCCAAATGTCAGAGAGATGATCTCAGGAATTTCCCCAGCAAAGGTTGCTCATTTACTCCTCTCCAAGTCATTTCTTTGGCATGCCAGGGTGACGAGTGAACCTTGAGATTGAGTTAGCTAGGTCGCTCAAAACTGCCGCTATAAAGAAGTGATAGAAGTCTATTGCTATCAGGTAAATCCCATTAAACTCAAATGTATCCTAAACTATTAAGCACTATTAGATTGTTAGAAGGTGCTGGAGTGGGTTGATTGAAATAAAGTCTGCCCCTTTGCAAGCTTTCAACTGAATTTATCGGAAAGGGCTCTGGGGAATAATTTAAGGAGAGCTAACAAACGGGGAATTGCAGGGGATGGAGGATGGTGGCAGGGCCCTGTGAAGGAGCCGCATCTGATGCACTGAGGTGACGCACTTGACCCGTGGCAATGTGATGCTGAGCGTGCATGTAGGTTCTTTAGGGTTTTCAAAGCACCTTCACGTACGTTGTCTGATTGTGCCCTTCCAGCCACCCTGGGAGGTTGGGTGTTGTGTTTTATTAATATCTCTGCTTGCTTGGTGTGACAATATCATTCGAAGTGGCAATCCTGAAAAACAGTGCTGTTGGTCTTCTCATACTGGTGATGTGTTTGGACAATGTGGTTGAAGAAAAATATCTAGTATTTTCCCTTCTCTGAGTGTAATTAATGATCTGCTCTGATGGCATGTGTAAGTGTGTAGAATGATTGGCTGGGGTTAACCGAACAATTAATGGCCCCAGGACGAGATTTTTTCCCTCCTTGTTGAAGATTTAAAGAATGAGCACATGGCCATTATATTATTGTACATTTTTGGACTTCTTTTCAAGTGAGTACCTCACTGGGAGGTGATTCTTGCAACCCAAACCTCTTTTTGCCCCCACAGAGACTTACTTGAGTGAGTGGTGGAAATAACATACACACACACACACACACACACACACACACATACACATTATGTGTGTATTTTTGAATGAGCTAGAACAGCGACCTACTTTTCAGGAAGTAAATTCTGGAGTTATTTATGGCAAAAGTGAGTGTAAAGTCAGTTTTTATGCACGTGAACCTGACATAAGACCAAGATACTGGGCACAAACCTTTAGACAGTCCATGGATGAAGAATATCATCCTCTTTTTCTTGCATGAGCTCACCTGTTCTACAGAGAGGTGGTCCTGGCAGGCCACGAGGGCCGTGCCTAAGCCCATGGAGGGACACTCGAGGCTGGCTTGTTGAAGGAGTGTCGGTACCTGCAGGCCTCAGTTACTCATATATAACATGAACTGTTGGCATGGCACGATCTCAGGTTTCTTCCAGATCTTATTAATCTTTTAAAATAATGAGAAAAATTATTACTCTTATTAAAAGTAATTAGAAAAATACTAAGAGCTTGCCCTCTTTTTTTTGATTAATAAATCCGTCTTCATGAAATTAAATGTAGTTATTAATTACATTAAATATGTAACTATTTTTATTTAGAAAAGTAGAGAATGTGGAGATTAATATCACAGTCACCTGTGGGTCCAGTATGAAGGAGTTTCAAATGTTGCCATTTTCTCATATTTGCTCAGATTGTTTTCAAATAAAAGATACAAAGTATAACTGATGAAATCGAATTCTCTTGGGGCCTCATCCCAAAACCTACAACCCTCTCTGACCCTCTGACAATAGTCATTGCCCTAAACTTGGCATGTCACCTTCCAGACTGTTTTAATATATCAATGTATATGTGTCCATAAGATCGTTTAGTATTTTTTTTCCATTTAAGTGTACATAAATGCTCCTATGTATTCCTCTTGGTCTGCCACTTGTTTGTTTTTTGCTTGTTTTTCTCTCTTGGTGTTTTGCTTTGGAAATATATACGCATTGGTATATTTCAAGAACTGGTTCATTCATTTGAACCATTTCACAGTATCCCACTGGCTATGCCATATCTTATTAATCCTTAGTTTTTATTTCTACCTAGTGTCTTTTTTGTTATTTCTTCTTTGTTATTTCTACCTAGTGTCTCTTTAATCAAGGGAGGCCTTGTATTTTCTTCTTGAAGAAAAGCTCAGACAGGCCACTGCAGCGGGATGGGGTTACTGCAGGGTAGTTTGTTGCCTGCTGGGATTAATATTAAATAATGGAAGAAGGTTATAGGATCAAAGATCCAGCAGCTCTGATGTGGTGGAATGATGTATGGGATTGTCAATAATTAAATGTAACACAAAGGCCATGTCTTAGTCTGTTTCCTTTTGCTCATAATAGAATACCTGAAACTGGGTAATTTATAAAGAAAAGGAATTTATTTCTTACAGTTATGGTGGCTGAAAAGTCCGGGGCTGCATCTAGTGAGGGCCTTCTTGCTGGTGGAGACTCCCTGCAGAGTCCTAAGTTGATGCAGGGCCTCACATGGTGAGGGGCTGAGTGCTGGCTCAAGTCTCTCTTCCTCTTCGCAGAGTCCTAAGTTGATGCAGGGCCTCACATGGTGAGGGGCTGAGTGTGCTGGCTCAAGTCCCTCTTCTTACAAAGCCACCTGTTCTCCTCCCATGATAGCCCATTAATCCATTAATGGGGGCAGAGCCCTCATGATCCAGTCACCTCTTAAAGATCCTACCTCTCCGTACTGCCATATTCAGGGTTAAGTTTCAACATGAGTTTTGGAGGAGGCATTCAAACCATAGCAAGCCAGTTTGGACAAAAAAAAATCCAAGGACAAGGTTGTTTTTAAAGAAATGCCTCCCCCCCCGCCCCCCCCCCCAGGGGGAGTGCAGGGAGAAGTACAGAGGCTGTGTCTCTCTTTTAAAAAAATTTAAACAAACTTCAAAAAATGCTTTTTCTTATGACTAGCAAATACATAAAGTTCACCACATTCATATGAATTATCGTCGTAAAGTGTGTGTCTATTATACTACTAGATTTCTTTTTCCCTTAAACCCACATCTAATCCACGATTAAACTTTGCTTCATCACCAAACTGTATGCAGAATCCCCTCATTTCTCTCTGCTCCACCTCCACTGCCCTTCTCTGTAGTCTAGTTGAGGAATCAGCACACTGGCCTGCTAGCCAACTCCTGTTTGTGTAAATAAAGCTTTATTGGAACACAGCCATGCCCACTCATCTATATATTATCTATGGCTACTTTGTGCTACAAAGGCAGAGTTAAATAGTTGCAACAGAGACTACCTGGCCCTCAAAGCCTAAAATAGTTAGTATCTGGCCCTTTATAGAAAAAGTTTGCTGACCCTAATCTGGTTTAACACAGGTGTCTCCTAACTGTTTTCATTCTCTAAACAGAAGACAGAGTGACTCTTCTAAAATCTGAATTTGATTTTCTCACTTTCCTGCTTAAAACTTGAAGTGAATAAAATCTAAAGTCCAGACTGTAGCTACAAGCACCTGCATGATCTGGTCCCTGGGTCCCTTTCCACGTTCATCTGTCACCAGACTTGCCTAGTTCCTGCACAAACCAACCCCTTTCCTGCCTCTGAACCTCGGAACATGCTGGCCTCTCAGCCTGCCACGCTTTGACCCCATTTCTTCACAGGTGTACCTCCTTTCTATCTTCAGGTCTCTGCACAGATGCCATTTCCTCAGAGGTGACCATTCAGTCTAAAGTTGACCTGCATCATTCATTATGTATCTTTTATTTCGTTCATAGCACTTCCCACTGTCTGTCATTACACTCTGCATTTATGTGTTCATGTCTTCCCTGCCTCCCCCCCAGGACAAAAGCTTGGTGACCACAAAGAACTTGCCTGTGCAGTTGACTGATCTTGGATGACATTGTAGATGCGGTGGAAAACTGTTAAATGAATGAACAAAATATAGATTCTGCCAGTTTCCTTGGTAGGAGTTCAATGCCAGTATATGTTTATACTGCCTTAATTTGTTTGCTTTATCTATAAGAAAATCTTGCCCACTTCTGTTCACAATGTGTAATTAAGGTGATTTTCTTCTGCAGCGTGATGGAGCTGGCATACTCTCCAGCAGGGGATGGGCAGGCATTCTGAAAGGATGATGCTCAGTATTTTTAGAGCCTTTTATACGTTTGTTTCTACTGGTGTGCTAATATGCTGATGTTTATCGAGGTTGTATTTTTCCCTCCCTCCCTTTCTTGCTACTGGCAGAGCAGCATTATGAAGTTATGGAGCGAACTCTCCTTTGGGCATTCGTCCTTACTACAAAGAGTTTTACATTTCTTTGCTCCTTAAAAAATATGCTGCTTTTCTGTTGAACCTAGGATAAAAAGAACAAGGCAGTATCTTTGAGAATCTTAATTCCTTTGACTTAGTGAAACCCATCCAGCACCTTCTCTTTCATTCAGAGCTTCCCATCTGAGAGTTTCCTCCTGAAATTCATATTCTGTACAGCTCTGCACCTTCCCGAGGTGAAATCCATACACCACTGCCTGCTGCTTTTCTTGCTGCCGTGGTTGACTTCACAGCTCAGGACCCACTTTTGCCCAGTAGGAGATGATTCACTGTCACTGTCTCATTAAAGGGCACAGGGTCTGCTATCAGACATACCTGGATTTGAAATAATGGCTTTGCCTCTAACCAGTTCTGTCATTCTGAGCAGGCACTTAGCTACTCGGGGCCTCAATTTGCTCATCTGTAAAATGGGCTTCTGCTGATGTCTTCTTTTATTGGGAGAATTAAATGAGGTAATGTCATTAAGTGGATAGCACACTTTCTGGAACTTCATGGCACTCCGAAATGTTCACTAGTGTTTGATTTGGTTTGAAAACATAAGATTTTGTCAGGGCACCCCAAGAAGAATGAACTCTAAAATAGGAACCTGCTATGGTCCAGTTTCTGAACAGTCTGAAAGCTCAACTTTCAATTCTTTTCTGGTAGGATAGATGATTTTATTGTTATTTTTAAAACAGAAGCTGCTTGCCTTACTGCTGTGGGCCTTACACAAGAGGTGTGGTGCTAGCAGAGATGCATTATGAATGGAGCAGAAATGGCCTCAGGCTGCTGGTCTGATGCTAGTCTGGTTTCTTGTGAAGAAGAGCTCAAGTATTGTTTCTCTTGATCAGGAAACTTTAAAGCACTTTCTTCCCTAGCCATCTACTCTAATTACATTTCACATCCCATCAACATTGTCTGTTCAGGTACCTATCATCATTATTATTGTTCCCAATTTGTCAGCTGCCTCAGTTTTCAAACTTTAAAGTGGAAAACAGTATTTTTAGGTCAGGAATGGTAATATAGTTTTTGTATGTGGTGGTTCCAAGTATTTTTTTTTTTTTAATTGACACAGGATTTACACACTGACTAAAAAGAAAAAAAATGGCACTTGTAATAATAGAAAGCTCATGGGTTTTTTAAGCAGGGAACTGGGTTCAAATTTGGCCTCTTAATCAGCGGAGTGGTCTTAGACAAGTTACTTAACCTCTTACCTGCAAACTTCTTTACCTGTGGGATGGGGATAGTGTAGCTCAAATGAGATGAAAAGTAAATTTACTTAGCACAAGAAGTACATTTTTAGATGCTTACTGAATGTGAGATTTTTCTGATTCTTCCTGTTGGAAATTACTATTCTATCTCTTTCTCTGATTCTTGAGTGATTCAAGTATAGAGATTCCGTGATTAGAGTTTAAAAATACCTCCCTAAATGCATGTAAAACGAGGAGCAGGGCACCTTGGACCCTGTTTTAAAAAAATCATTTATACAATCACCTACTATTTTTATCCCAGTGATTGCTGAGTGTCTACTTGTTACAATGTTCCTACCCCTTTATATTTATGCATTAAATAATAATAGCTAACATTTTTTGAGTACTTATCGTCAGCACCGTTCCAACCAATTTGCAGTATTAACTTACTTAATCCTCACAACAACCTGTGAGGATGGCCTTATTAGTAGCCTCTATTTTATAAATGAGGAAACTCATTTCAGCTGTCATTTCTGCTGTCCATAGGGTTGGTAGTATCTCTTTGTACTCCTACTAGAGTTTAAGAACTGAGCCACAGGGGGCTAATTAACTGGTTAATTAATTTCCTTACAGCGTGCAAAGCAGAGATGACCTAAATGGAGAGTGGTCAGGAGTGTTTTAGTTCTAGACAAAAGGAATGGTGTATTTTCAAAGGTTACTCCAAATGAAGACCTTGCACTTTAGCCTGAACACAGAGTAAAATATGTGTCATTACCCCCTACTCTTCCTTCTACATCTGCATTATTATTTTTCCCTTTCCATAGGCTTAGTCTTCTAATCATAAAGGCTGCTTTTCTTACCTATTTCTTTAGCATATTTCCCCGCCCCACCAAGAAAAGCAGCAGGTAGCTTTAGCATATTGTCTTGCTGAAAGAGAAGTTGACTTGCTGGCATCATCACATTAAAGCCTGAACAGCAATATATTATCGTTATTATTATTATTATTTCCTCTTACACACAGGATTCCACTTAATGTCTTTTATAGGACAGCCCAGTTAAAGTGGCTTCCTCATCAGAGCCTTTTTAAGCAAGCAGGCCTTTTATTTTATGACACTCATATGGAGACACATTGAGTTATATCTGTCTTTTCATTTGCACCAACACGTTTATTTGAAGCCTCGTATTTCCTAGGTAACGTGACTAAGGTAGATTTATGGGTGCTAATTTGCATACGGAACAACACTGGCAAAACTAAAATATAACAAACACATACTAACTTTTGGCTTGCCACAACCCACTGAGCATCTGCCTTCGTTCCATGCCTGTAATGAGAGGGAAATATATTTTCCTCTGAGTTTACAGCTAATTCCTTGTTTGTATTCCACTGTCGTCATTGCTGTTGAGAGCTCCAAATGAGGTTTAAGAGCCTCTTCATATCTAACAGCAGGAGTTTATATTAGAGGTGGTAGTTCTATGTAAAACACAGCTTTTGTTCCCCGTCTCGATTTCATACTACATTTGAAGAACCCTTCCACATTTAAGGGTTCAAGCTCTTTTTTCAGACAGGTTACTAGGGACTTAAGACTGCACAGTTGTGTTAAAACCTAGATTTGATTACTTCCTAACAATGTTGGTTTTTAGTAGATTAATTTTCATTGCACAAATAATAAGTGAATTTATTCTTTAAAATAAAAAAAAACCCTGTAGATTAGTTGAAAGATTGTTGGTCTGCCCTCCCCAACTTTGCTGGGAATATTATAGCTTGGTGAACATCATCTGGACCTTCTTCTATTCATTTACTTATGCAAATATCTGTCCTTAAAAGATATAGAATGTTGCTTCATGTGTGGACATGTGTGTCTAAAATATGAATGTTATTCTACTTTATATGTTCTGCAATTTGTTGGTAATGTGCCTTTTAGTATAATTAGTGCTGGGATGTTTACACTGAATGGACTAGACTAGTCAATACCACTATGATGAGTTATTCCCAAGATCTCAGTGATGAACACATTAAAGGTTTATTTCTCACTCATGCAAATGTGGGCCAGGTCACTCCAGGGCAGCTGTCCCTACTAGTAACTCGGTAATCTGGGCTACTTCCGCCTGTGACTCCACCATCTCCACTGTGGCTTCCAAGGCTTTGTAGCCAACAAAAAGGTCTCCTAGACGTTTTGGCACACTAGCTACAAAAGAATTGAGAATTGTTGGGGACCACAGGCATACCGGGTAATACCGTATTGCCACAGATATTTTAAATGCTTCATATAGCTTGTTTATGTAGCCAGTCTCCTATGTGTGGGCATTTGGACCATTTCCAGCTTTACCCTTTGTTGTGTACAGCACTACCCAGAAGATCCTTGTATGTTTCTGATACATGTTTTGCTAAGATAGATACTCAATAAGTGGACTTTCCAGGTCAGAGGATGTGAGTGCTTTAGTTTTTATAAACACTGTCAAATTGTTCTTGCAGGTGTTCGCACCAGTGTTTTATTTCCATAGGTAGTATTATGAGAACATGTTTATCACCGTACCTTCAACAATGACAGTATCAAACCTCAATTTTTTTTCCTCCATCCAATGCCATCTTCATTCCTGCTGGCAGAATGACTTATGTTTGTTTGAATTTCTGTTTTCCTAATTACTAGTAGTAAGTCTTGGGCTCTTTCTAATACTCCTTTATCCTGCATTCCTGGGTGAGGCAGTTCTGTGCAAGGTCAGGCTGAGGAAAGGCGGAGCAAGTGCAGAGCCAGTGGGTAGATGTGGCTCACAGGCTTTCTCTTTTGGGGATGCCCAGCTCTGTGACATTTCTTTTGACACTCTATTGATTTCTACCCCCTGTGGTGCTATTTTAGCAGTCTCTACACCTCTAATTTTAAAACCATGGGGCGAAGGATGATTTCTCAGTTGTGTCATTTTTTTCTGTGTAGCTGTCTAATTTTGTGCTTTGAGTTTTCTTGTAAGTTTTTGGCCGCTTAGTCATCATTGTCTTGTTATCTCTGGGTTCCCTCTGTCCTCCCCCTCATTTTTTATTCTTTTTCTTCTGTCTCTGCTTCCTTTTTCCCATAGGCTCTTAAATCTTTATGTGCTGTGTTGCTTTTAAGTTGTGTTTTTCCCCCTTCCCCTGCAAGCTTCGAAATGCTTGCTGTGTCAGAGAAACGCGGAAGGGAAGGGAATGATGGTAAGGATGCTGTACAAGTCCGAAAGGAACGGAACCTAGGTACTCGCCTACCCCGCCTGTTTGAGAGCATGATGCTTTCCAAAGATGGTCTCTTCGTCAAAATCCATATGAAGGAAGGAAAGAAAATAGGAATTAGGCCAGTTTTCATCATGCCTCTGGCTCTCTATGTGATCTCTGGGCAAATCACTTCCTCTCCTTAGGGTACAAGGTTCCTGACTGTAAAATGAGGAGGCTGGACCCTCGTGGTCCTTCTATATCTCGGAACCCCAATATGTGAACGACATGAGTGGGACACTTCTCCAGCGAGGGTTCCCAAAGTCCCCATTACAGGTGGATCATTGTCACTCTTTCACCTTCAGACCGTGAAGCACTATGTCAATTAGGTCCAGTCAGGAAGATGGAGCTTCCATAAGGTCATATAACAGTATTTAACATGGGGAAGAAAATTACGTACAAAGGTTGTTGGAATGAATGGAAGACACACAGGCTGGGGAGGCCGCACCGAGGCTGACAACAGCAGAATCTTCTAAGAGTCCTAGGAGAGGAAGGTGGTGGTTTTATCACAGTTCAGGGCCAGTGGGTGGGAGCAGTGGCATGGTGGGGGAGATGGTGGGAGCTGGAATTGCGGAAGAAAGTGCTCTCTGGAGGGACCTGAGTTTCAGCGGTAATGCTGCCCCACTCGAGAAGAGGACAGCAAAGCCTGGTATCTCCCCACCCTGCTGTCCAGTCTCTGAAGAAAGTCTCAGTGTTAGGCAGAAGCCAGTGGGCAAAGGAGCACGGGGAATGGATCTGAGGGCAAGTAAGTGGCAGAAAGAATTGAAAGGCGCCGGGTCAGATGATCCTTAACCTCTGTTCCATTACTTATATTCCAGAGTTCATAGATTCCCTGAGAGGTTCCTGACTTTTGCGGGAAGACATTATTTTAGGGTCTTAACAGATATCTCTTAGTAATTGAAATAAACTTCTATCATTCTAGTATCTTAGAATAACACCACTCCACCTTTCTCCTTCCCAAAGCCTGGAGTAGTTACATTTTACCTTATGTGCATGGTGCCAATATTTCATGAAAGTCCTATTCCTGGTAGACTTTTGGCCTTTTACAGACAGGGACACGATTTTACTCATCTCTGTCTCAGTCTGTATCACCACGTGGCCTCTGGTCACGTGGGGCCAGAATACAGACATAGGGAACCAACAGTGTTAGCCAGTTGATCAGCACTGTTGATCAGAGGAGCTTTGCTGTTTTATAGTAGCCTGTGATCTTGGGCAAGTGATTTAACCTTCAGCCTGAGTTTCCTAATTCATAAGATGATTTTATGAGGACAGGCTAGGTTGTACAATAGTAACAAATAATCCCCAGAATCTCGGTGGCTAAAAATCCACAAAGGTTTATTTTTTACTACACATTCATTGTGAGCCACCTGGGATATGTCTATCCTTACCCTGGTCCCTGGCTGATAGATCAGCTGCCATCTTGAATGTTTTCACCCCCTACATCAGGAAAGAGAACTTGGATGGGGTGGGAGGGATGGCAATTCAGTGTTGGCCTGAATGTGTCACATACCATATGTACCCACAACTTATTGACCAGAACTAGTCACATGGTATGATACTGTGATATAATAAAAAAAATACATATTTGGTCTTTGCCCCAGGTTCCAGGCACACGGTTCCTAAGACCCTTGGAATCTCTGGAGCGATAAGAGGCTCTTTGTATGCTAATGAAATGACTAGTGGTTGGGGTCCCCTAGGTAGCTTCAGGATGCGGGGTCCTGGCACGAGAAAGACCAAGGTGTGATCAGAGGGTTGGAACTTTCAGCCCCACCCTTCCAATCTCTGAGGAGAAGACGGGGGCTGAAGGTTGAGCTGATCACCAATGGCTAATGAGGTAGTCAGTCGAGCCTATGTAAAGAAGCCTCCGTGAAACCCCAAAAGGACAGTGTTTGGAGAGCTTCTGGATTGCTGTGTAGACGGAGGTATCTGGAGGGTGTCAGACCGAGAGAGGGCATGGAAGCCCCACGCCCCTTCCCATATGCCCTGCTATACATCTTTTCTATCTGGCTATTCATCTATGTCTTTTGTAATATCCGTTGTAAAGAACTGATAAATGTAGGTATTTTCCTGAACTCTGTTAGCCATCCTATAAAATTAATCAAACCTGAGAAGGGGATCTTGGGAACCCTCAATTTATAGCTGACCGGTCATAGCATAGGTAAAATAACCTGGGGCTTGCGACTGGGATCTGAGGTGGGTATAGTCATGTGGGGCTGAGCCTGTAATCTGTGAGATCTGACACTAACTCCAGGTAGTAGATGGTATCAGAATTGAATTGAATTATAAGACAGCTAGTTGGTGTCTGCTAGAGAATTGCTTGGTTAGCGTTTGGGGAAAAACTATCATACACGTTTTGGTGCCCGAAGGTGATGTGTTCTGTGTTGACTGAGAAAAAAAATCGGTTTTTCCTCTATCTCCTGTAGACATGTCATCATCTAACTTTCACTAAGGTAAAGCAGTGCCTGGAAGCAGGAAGACTGGGAATATTTGTTGATTTGCGCTAATGACTGCTACAGAAAGATATTAATACTTGATTTTTCATGACTTTTAACTGTTAGATAATATAAATATTTAATATGACTATAATGTGTAGCACGTGGTAAATGCTCAATTAATAGTAGATTAAACTATTATTATTATTCATCAGTTTATATTGCATTTCCAGCATACTTTATAACATCTATTCTCATAGCAACTTTCTCCTCACCGTTTTTTCCCCCTCCGAAAATGCAAAAGTAAACTTAGTTGTTCTTGTCTAAACTTATCACAAATTCTGAATAAGTGGAATTGTCTTGAAGTTTTAGACCCAGTCAGGGACCCTACTCTTCTAAGTTTGGGATTGACAAAAAGACATGACTGTAAGATGATCACTTTGTGGAGAGATAGCTTGGGTATCAGCGGTGGTTTTGGAACTGTGCTCGCTGTGCTGGTTTTCAGTTTAAGAGCAACGGACTTGAAGCTGGCTTTCATTTGAGTCAATGTAGAAACAGTCAATATTTATTATATGTCTATGAAGCTGGTCTCTGGATCAATTGCAATTAGTTTGCAGCAGATTGCATTAACATATCTAAAATTAATACGACGAGTGTTGTGATGAAAAGGAATTGACCACAGCCACACTGTGGCTGTTTTTAGTCTCCCTTAAATGCTCTTTTTCAAACTGTATTTTTTCTTCTTTGGTTAATGGCTTTAAATTGGTATGTCAACACAGACATAATCCATTGATCCTTCCCATTTGCCTTTTAAAAGTGGTCCTAGGTAATAGCACATAGCTAACGTTTAATGTTTTCTTTCATTAGGGGGCTTTTACTAAATGCCTTGAACTTGTATTTTCTTGGTATGTTATATGACACACTATTAAAATTGTTAAACCTATGAGTATGTTCATCTATGAAATTTTGTGTTTTTCAAATTACTTATGTTTCATCAAGACTTAAAGTGTCAGAAGTAAGATTAACAAACAATATACCGTAAGTGATGTGAGCATTGCTTGTCTGGCAATTTATTTTTACCCCAGTATTATTTATTTCTAAAGAAGAAGTACAGGCAATTTCAATATTAAAAACATCTTTACCAGTGCTTGTTAGGATGGTACAGAGAGCCATTTTTAGGCTTGATCATGTTGAAATTTAAATTTTTTACAAGTGTGTATAAATTATGCTTATTTCAGATCTTAAGGACTACCTTGTACTTTTCTATTTTTAGAGGTGGTCAGTTTCTGGGAATGAAAAATTGTCTCTATCGGGAGACAAAAGGCAAGATTTATTCATTTGGCCACCTAACTGGTATTTTTGTGTATGTCTTCATTTGCCAAGTACTGTCACATGCTTCATAAAGATACAAACAAGTTTAAGACACACTCTCTGCCCTTGAGTAGAACCCAGTCTAGTCGTGAGGTCCTAGAGCTTCTCTGGAATCTCCCTTGTTCAAAAGAGCTCCATGAGTGCATCGTAGCTCAGAGATTCCAGAAGAAAATGACATCTTAAGGACACATTAGAGGCCCTGAAAGCTGATGGCTCCATGTGATGAAGCCCTGTGGACCTCACTTTTATGGTCTCTGTGACCCTTGGGCATCCACCAAAGCTATTGACAGAAGCCGCTGCGGTTGTATCAGGTGATCTTCTACATTCCACCTCTCCTGTGACCCAGTGTGTGACTGATTTTTTTGGTTTGTTCCCATAATGATAGCATCATCCCATGTCTTGCAAGTAGTGGTTCCCTTCCATTATGACTCACAGATGCGAAGGAGCATATACTAAATGTGTTCATTATTTCCCAATTTTTTTTTTCTTTTAAAACGAGGCTTATGGGTTAGGTAGAGAATGCTGTTGATAGTACTGGATGAAATGAAAAGAAACGATTTATTTGTTCATGTCATTGTGCCCTTTGACTATTTCCTTTTAACAGAGATGAAAACTAATTGATAGTGCATATTGGAAAACTACTTCTACTTGAAACTTAAGCAAAGTTACTTTAATACACAAATTTCAGCTTAGAAACTAGTTAAATTAACGGTAAATCTTTCAGGTTACTGCGCTCAACCTTGGTGCGTGAAAAAGATAATCTCCTTAAACACATAATGACTGTACCTAGACTCCATTAAAAAAACTACAATAAAGAAGTGAATTAGTCTGTGGCCCAGTGACTTCAGAGAGTTGAAAAAATTGTTCCTGAAAACCTTACAGTGATTAATGGTGTGTATACAGTTATTAAAATAACGTTATGCTCTTTATTTATTTGGGGTGGGAGTTAGGAAGGCATATGCTGTATAATAGAGTCCTTAACAGTTTTTAAAATCACTTTTTATTTTGAAATATTTATAGACTCATAGGAAGTTGCAAAAATAGCGTAACATTCCCATGTACCCTTTATCCAGCTTCCCCTAATGTTGGCACCTCATGTATTAATAGTCGTGGTATGATAGCAAAACCAGGAAATTGACATTGGTATATTGCTATTAACTAGACTATGGACCGTATTCAGTTTTCACTGGTTTTATAAACATGCGTTTATTTGTAGTTGTCTATAGTTGTCATTTAACTTAACATTTGTGATTAAAAAATAATTTAAGTGTGAAGAATTTGCATAGATTTCTTTTTCTTTTGCTTCTGTAATCTTTGGGTTGCTGATTGTCAGTTGACAGTACCTGCAGGACTGGCCACGTTGATTGACTGTTTTTTTTCTTGCTGTTAGTCAGTGTTCTTACCTCTCTCCCTCAATTTCTCTAGGCAGTTCAATTAACCTCCAGAAGATGGCTGAACCTGCAGGAATACCAGAGCAAGAAACTGATGTCTGACAATGGAGTGAGAGTTCAAAGATTCTTTGTAGCAGACACTGCGAATGAAGCTCTTGAGGCTGCTAAGAGACTAAGTAAGCTAATTCATAATGGGTGAAATATGCTTGCCCAAATCAGTGAATTCACAGGTAGCAGTTTCCCACTAGTTAATTTTTTTTTGTCGTGGGTTTTATTGACGGGGACAGGTACAGGGGAGAACTTTGAATTGCAAAAGGAGAGAAGTTCAGATGGCCTGGGGCACGTGTGCAGGAGTGGCAGTAGGGTAAGGTGAGGCCGTCTGCCCTCAGGACTTGGTACCTATGAGTCTTCAGTCCTGCCGACCTGGGAGGAGATACGGAATAAATCACAGGACAGTCCTGGAGGCCTTGACGTACTGGAGGCCTTGCCTGACCATTCCTGGGTGGGATTCACAGGCACCCCTGTGTCCTCGGCTCCGCCAGGGTCGCTCACTGGAGGCCCTCAGCCTAAGTGTCAGAAACCTTAGAACAGCAAACAACTCCTTCCCTTTTTTGGCATCTCTCAAGGCATATCATCAGGAATTCTCATAGAATGAGCATGTAGGGGTTTTCATCATAGCTTTGTTTGAAAATAAAGAAATGTGCAGCGGTGAAGCGTGGTTCAATAATTTGTGATGGGCGTGGATGGAGGCCTTTAACAGTGACACCATGAGTGTACATTTGATGGTACAAAAAGGAAATGATGATCCATGTTAACTAATAAAGGAGATGATAACTGCAAAAGCAAAAGCAAAAACAAAAGCAAAACGTCCAATTAGGAAAACTTTATTTTTTTAAATGAGATGGCAGCATATGGGACATCATGCCATGGTAATGCTTCTGAGTTTTTAGTGACCATTTCTCCTAGTTCTCTCAGCTGTAGCCATTGCAGGGTGAATCAGGCAAGATGGTCAGCATCCTTCTTTAAGGCTGCCAGAAGATGGGGAGAGCTCCCTTGTGGTGCCTGGGGTACAGCAAGGGGAAGTGCATGACTTTGAAGTCAAGTTGACTTTGCTTCACTGTTTTGCCCTGCCATGTACTGGCTTCTCAACTTTGCAGAGGTGCTTTCTTCTTCCTGTGCCTCAGTTTCCCTGTCTATAGATCAAAGCTAATCATATTTATCTCCCAGTGCTGTTGTGAGTCTTTAAGGGAGATTGTACATTGTTATATCGTAGAGAATCTAACCAATTTCTCTACTTGTAGATTGAGAAATTAGGGATCAGGTCCTGCAGTCTGCCTTTCAATGAACGCCCCATCTGGCGGCATGCAGACTCTTTCATTATTGGTCTGGCTTGCCATTGTCCACCGGAAATGTCATGTAAGCCAAATAAGTATTTTAAAATTTTCTAATAGTCACATTAAGAAAAGTGGAAAGAAATGGGTGAAATTGACTTTAATAATACATTTTATTTACTGTAATATATCCAAAACACCATCATTTCAACATGTAATCAATATAAAAAATTATCAGTGGAATATTTTATGTTGTTTTTTTGGTCCTAATCTTCACAAATCTGGTTTGTAATTGTACACCTGCAGCACATCTCATTTCAGACTAGTCACATTTTAGGTGCTCAACAGACACATGTGGCTAGTGGCTACCATAATGGACAGTGTAGATTTGAACACTAAAAGGACATGCATGTGCATTCTTTGCCTACAACCTTGGAGAACAGTTGTTTCTCACCAAAAATGAAAAATACATCATCTGCTACTCAGCCTTGTCCAGGTAGCTGTAGCAGAGTTTGAGAGTACAAGACAGAGGCAGTCTCCTTATTTCAATTTTCCAATTTTCTATGCTCTTTTAAGAGTAAGCACTAAGGTACTTCAGCTAGTAATTGTTGTTGTTTTATCTCCTTCTTAAAGTTCTCCCAGATGCTTATACAATAGATCCTTTCTATGTTATGTGAGTTGAAATGTATATTTGTTCTTGAACGAATATTTATTGTGTCAGCCATGTATTAGGCACTGTGGATGCAGCTGTGGAAGAGAAATGAGTCTTTTTTCTCCATAGAACTTACATTCTAGGAAAAAATTTTCCTAGAAATTGAGAGCAACTTATATTTTAAGAAATGAAAATTGGTTTCGTTTTCAAAAACTATCAAAATTGGTTATTATGGTGGGGAAAAAACCCCAATAAAATTAGACCTAAACTTGTATGAGAGCTCTTTGGTGAACTGTGATAATAGACTCAGTAAAGGTTAGTACTGTATTCCAGTCTTTTTGCAAGAAAGGATCATTTTTGTTTTATACTCTTGTGGTTTGGGAATTGGGAAATGAGAGTAAAGAAAGGTAAAGTTCAAGTTGGTCTTTGATCTTGTCTTTCCCCGTTATTTTATTAAATACAGGGAAGCACTAGTATTCCAGGTCTAAGTTTCTTTTTCAGAGAATTCTGGAAGCCAGCTGATTGTTCTCCCTGCCCCATGTAGACATAGCACAACAGAGAGGAGTTATCTTCCAGAGTTTCCTAGAGATACAGACGTACTGAAGTAGTGGGCTTCTTAGTTATGTGTTTTATGAGCATTTATTTAGCTATCATTTTGTGGTTGGGGATTACACACCATGCTTTTAAGACAGTTTTTGCTCTGGTGGAATTAGCAGTGTGGAGTTTACATGCTGGGGCTGTGGTGAGGGAGAGAAAGAAACAGACAATAAAGCAAGTCTAAATAAAATAAAATTAAACAATGAAAATAAACTTTTTTAAAAGCTAATTTTTTGGTTCTTGTGGAGTGGTTTTAAGAAATTCAAACTGGGTAAAAGGAATTGGGAAGGATATAAAGGGACTGAGAAAAACCGAAGTGGATAAAGGAATTGAGAATGATGCAGGTGTGTGTGTGTGTGTGTGTGTGCGTGTGTACACTTTCACCTGTGCATACCTGTGATGGCTCCTTTAGGTGGCATGTCCAGCGGAGGGCCTTTCTGTGATCCTGCCTAGAGCTAAATAGGAATTTAGAGAATTAATCCAAGCACCTTATTTGGTAATCCCCCCCTTACTTAGTAGTTTTCATGGAAGGAAGGTCTCTTCTGGTTTCTGTTGAATAGTTTTTTTTTGTTTTTTTTTTTTAACAGAGTCTCACTCTGTTGTCAGGGCTAGAGTGCCGTGGTGTCAGCCCAGCTCACAGCAACCTTAAACTCCCGGGCTCAAGCAATCCTGCTGCCTCCGCCTCCCAAGCAGCTGGGACTACAGGCACGTGCCACCATGCCTGGGTAATTTCTATGTATTTTTAGCTGTCCAGCTAATTTCTTGATATTTTTTTTTAGCAGAGACGGGGTCTCGCTCTTGCTCAGGCTGGTCTCCAACTCCTGAGCTCAAACGATCTGCCCGTTTCGGCCTCCCAGAGTGCTAGGATTACAGGCAGTGAGCCACTGCACCCGGCCATCTGTTGGATAGTTTTGATCTGAGGGGAAACTTATAGGTTTGGAAGAGGAGATGGTACCAATTGTAGTTGGTTAAACATGAAACGAGCGAATAATAAATATAAAGAAAGTGTGCATGTCACTGAGATTGCCTGGAGAAAGCAAAGCAAGAACAATATGTCCCAGTATTTACATTGTTGTCTCTACAAGACTGACAAAAACCAGGAGTACAATTGCAATTTTACCAAGTAGATTTGAAGTTAAGGTTAAAACTGGATCACACATTGATCTTCCTGATTGTCCTGAAAATTTGACCTCTACCTTACAATTATGATATTATAATGGGGAAAATTACATAAAATTATAACGTGTCTAACATGTAAGTGTCATCTGAGATTTTATTGCTATCATCATCATCATCATGATCATAATCAGTGGCATCTAATTCCAGGTGGTTCAATACTGTCATGACTCAAATTCACAGAACAGAGACATAGGATGATCAGTATCCTGTCAATTATGTGTTAGGAGAGTTCATATTTTAATTTCAAAGGTTTATAAACGATTAAAATGTATTTGCTTACCTTTATAGTGTATTCATATGTGGGTAAGTTTTGAAATAAAATGACATTTTATAAAATATTTGAAAATAAATGTCGCTATTAGCCATGACTATGATTTCCAGGGTGCTGGTGTGGATTATCTCACAAATCTCTTTCTTTGTGTCTAAACCCACATTCCTCGTTGTCTGTTGGCCGTCTATTGAGTGTCTCCAGCACTCCTGGCCCAAATGGAACTTGTCGTCTCCTGGTTGCTCCAAACCTTCCCCTCCTCTTCTCTCCTGCTTACTCAGCAGAGATGGCTTTAGATCTTCTTTAATGCCTCTCGTGTCTGTCATATTCAATCAGTTACCAAATCCTGTCATTTTTTGTGTAGCATTGTCATTTTATAAGCAAGGAAATAGGCAAGATAAGGTTAAAAAACTTGCAAAGGCTGTAGAGCTAATAATCAACAAGGGTGGGATTTGAACCCAGCCAGATTAGATTTAATCTCCTCCCTAAGCATTTTCCTCTTCCCTAATGATATTCTTGGGAGATTTTTATGTGTGGCTCAGCATTTTTAAGATAGAAATGCATATTAATAAATTTAGAAGATTGGATTAAAACTAGATGTGGCAGGTTCTAAGGTGCAATTTATAGAAATTGTGTAATCTGCAGATATTTTGTTAATGATTCGTTTTGTTTCATCTCTTTGGGCAGTAGCACCTTTTGCTGTGTAGTTATGGAAAGCATGTTAATTGCAACGTTTGTTTAAAATGGGTAATAGAAACCTTTTGTTTCTGAAACACAATTCATAGTGATAAGATACTGAGAGTGATTCTCATTTTCTTGCACAGAAAATGGATTTATTTCTGATTGAGAGATTAAATTTGGTTTGAATTAAGTTTTTAATATGTGGATAATACTCGTTTCTATAGCAGTTTATCAGAGATACCTCTTGTAATCATGCTCTAAGGAAGGAATCGTTTTCCTTGCATACACTTGTCTTAGGAGGTTTATTAAGTACAACTTTTCTCTTCTTATGAATTAAAATTAATGAATATCATCAGTAGATAATTACAGAATACCTACTGTGTGAATGACTAATCTTTTTGTTACCTTTTCATTTCTCTTTAAAGATGAATGAAGGAATGTGTTTCTGATATAATTGAAAAGACCTGTCTTAAAAGAATATTTGTATATAAACCCAGATGAAACTTATCTAGGACCACTACCTTTCAGTTTTTGAAACCTCCACAACTTATTAATTATTCCGTTCATGTTGACATGAGACTCTCAACGTTTGATTCGCGAGCAAATTGTATTTCAAAAACTCACAGTTTTATTTTTTGCCAGGACAGAACACTGAAATATGAATGGAGAAATTAATCTTCTCTGAGCTAATGACATGCATCCTAAAATGGAGATAAAGAGCTTTTATTGAACTTGGCTAGCTTTGGATTGCTTTCAGCTATAACACATTTCTATTCATCAATATGATAACTTATTCTTTTCATTTTATATAATCACATCCTAAAGCCTGGTGAATTACTGACACCATTAAGGACTTGTATTTTATGTAAAAAGGGAACTGCGGCCCATTGACTACTGATTGACATGTACTATTAATCCTATAGGCAATTAAATACATTGCAAGCCTCCTTGATTGTTGTGGCTTTGTCACATTGCATTATGCGGTTAGGGTCTTGCAAAAAGATCTTTAGATCCTTTGTGTCGAGATGATGGTCACTTTTGTCTTATAATGACGGACAAGGATAACATTGATTTTTGTAAAGTAAATCTTCATTTTTCCACATACCAGCTGCTCATTATTTCGAATCTGGAGTCAATAATGCAAAGATGCCACTAGGGTAATGGCATATGTGGTCCATCAGAGGTTGAAGCTGTATCTGCTTTCTAGGAATAACAGTGGTGTCCTCACCAGATGGATAATTCCTATGGTGTGATTTGATTGTGTGCCTGACTGCCGTTGGCCTCTTTGGTTTTTTTCCTGTTTTCTAAGCCTGATTCCCCTGCCTTCTTGGTAATTATTTGCACTTCCCCATGTCTTTTCTGTAATTTAGTTCATGCTTATTTCAGCTAGTGTTAATTTCTGTTGTTTGTTGCAACAGATGTGGTAGTTATTCAATACATATTATTGTTTATTCAGGAAATTTTCACTTGTTCATGTTCACTTGCAAATGCTCAAGGAGCACCTGAATTGAAATTAATGGTTTTCCCTAACTGTATGTATTAAGAAGATCCCATTCAACAAGTTGTAGCCCTTAGTTACATTGTATTTAATGTATATATTTTTGCAAGGAGATTCCTCTTTTATAAAATGTTCTTTTCTCTTCCTCCTGAGGCTGCAAATATAAATGGGCTAATCTCTTCAGAACTTCTCTGTGCTAGAATGTCTTTTCCCTAATTGCCTGGTGGTATTCACTGAGTAGAAGCAGCAGGAGACCCACAGAGTGAAGGGTGAGAGAGATCAAGGCAGGTGTGGGCAGGCAGGCTTTATGGGAGTGGAGATGTAGCTTCCTTTCAGTTTCCTTAGAAACAAATGAGAACAGTGCTTTGAAAGTCATTCCTTTAACTTCAATTTTGGCAGTGTAATAAAACAAGGATTAATTCCTTTTCTCGCATCTTAATGAATAATAGAATTAGCGGTGGCATTTAACTTTTGGGCCTTTACCATGTGCCTGGCATCATGCTGGTGATACTCAGTTCCTGAGTATCACCTCATGTAATCTTCATTTAAACCAAGAGGAAAGGCTTTCCTTTTAACGACCGGTTCCAAATGTTGCCAGATTTCCATGTGCCCATGATTGTGTATCCACGGTAACTAACATAATTTCACTTTCTGTCATTAATGGAGTTAGGTGTTAACTTGTTTTTTTAAAGCTACCTTATTGCAAATGAACAAGGAAAATAGGTTGTCGCATGTTCTCATTTCCCAGGACTTTCCTGCCAATTTTTTCCTCCAGGTCTTTGATTAACTCTGAGTATGGTTTTGCAGGTGGTTCTGAATGTCCGGAGGGTACCCTCTCCGGTTGTAAATGTAGAAAATCTTTGCCTGCGGTAAATGACACAGGAGTTAACTTCTTACTATCCCTCTGTCTGGATATATTGGCCCTTTTAAAGAAACTCTAAACACAGATAAATCTCTTCTGATTATCAAAGGAATATACTCATTATTTTGATTTTGGAAAATGTAGAAAAGTACAAAGAGTTAAAAAAAATCTCCTCTTATCCAATTACTCGGAGGGAACCTGTGTTAATATTAACATATTTTTCTCCGTTTTTCTTCTGCATTCATTCATTCAGCAATATTAATTTCTGTGTACACATTTAAATAATATAATTAAGAGAGAATGAGTTTATTTATAAATTTGGGAAAATACTATGCATACAGTTTTGTTTTAAAATTTTTTGTTTTAAAATTCTCCATCATAACATGAGCATTATCTAAATATTAAATATTTTTCTTAAAATATTATTTGAAGGTTTTATAATAATCTCTAGATTGACAATGTTATTTCCTAATTATGATTTCCTAATTATGATTTTGTGTGGATTTTTTTTCTGTATTGTCATATTGGGTAATGGTGCTTCTGTAACGCATAAACTTCCTCATTCTCAGTAGCCTAATACAATAAGGAGTTATTTCTTATTCACAGAAAAGTCTGTTGCGATGTTCTCAGTCTGCCTCAGGGACCCAGGCTCCTTTCATTGTTTCACTCTGCTGTCTTCAGCACGTGGCTCCCAAAGATGACCTGCAAAATGCGCCCATTCTAGACACTGGGGGGTGGGGGGGGTGGGAAGCCGTGGAGGATTACACACGGAGATTTGCACGGACCACATCACTTCGGCTTACACTCTATTGGCTAAAATTCATCACGTGATCTCAATTAACTGCAAGGGAGATGGGGAAATAAGGTTTCAATCCATGCTTAGGAAGAAGAAATGGGTTTGGTGATCACGTAGCAGTCTCTTCCAAAGGCAGTGTTTAGAAACTTGAGAAAATTTGTCTCTTTCCTTCAGTGCTTAAACCACCATTTACTTGGCTATTGAGGATAATATAATAATATATATTTCAAGCAATGATTCAGATAAAAAATATAAACATAGCACGTGTCTCATACAAATGAAGTACTCATCAAGCCGTCCTTTTTTCCTTCCTTCCTTTTTTGGAAGGAACTGAACCAGTGTTTTGAGCCATCATAAAGGGAATATAATAACAGCTATTAAAAACAACAGCAGCAGATAAAAAATAAAAATTTTAAGTGCTTTTGCAGTAACAGCTGAGTGTTAAGCTATATTTATTGTACAGCTTGTCAGATGACTTGATAATAAATATATTATTATTTGTATGCTGTTGGTTGGTATTTTCTAGAAAGATGGAGATATAAGAAGTTGTAAGTTGCATAATTTTGAAAGAAAATGAGAATCATACTTTCTTTACATTGCAACAGAATAAATATTACATACGGAATTGTGCTTTTAAGATGCTACGCTACTCCCCAAGGTGGTTGTTAACAGGCATTGGCAATGTTTAACAGATGTTCATAAATAGCACTAAGGCTCCACTCGAGTTTTCTAGGTTACCTTACAGAAAAGTCAGGAAATGAATTGAGAAGGTTTAAAAGAATTATATTGCTTGATCTACCTTACGTTGAAAATTGGATGAGTAAACAAGCTACCACCTCAATTATGTAATGTTTTTTTCTTCCATTCAACATGGAGCAAGCTAAGAGATTTGGAAGTCTGTTATTTCTCTCAAATTAAATGTGAGCCAAGTATTAAAATTTTTTTTGTCTTCAGGCTTTTATTTGAACGAATAGACCAGTCACTTCAGTATGGGGAAAAGAAAACAGATGGGATTTGGGTAACAGGGGAAAAATAACAGTGCTAAAGGTATTTGATGTGCAAAATTCAAACTGTTCCCAGAGTCTTCAGGTGTAGCACTGAAAAACAATTTCATATAAATGTATATTTTCTTTATAAATGACCTGTCCATTAGCATCATAAACATGAGAAAATCTAGATCCTTTTGAGATACAGTTGCTCAGAATTCCTTGTTTAGTGGATTCAGTTTTAACTCACTGTGGCACACACGCAGCCAATTTAACTCACGGTGTGCAACACGGCCACGTTCCTTATGACGTAGTTGTGGGCTGATACTTTTCATATAAGAAGTAAAGTATATGTGTTTCTGTATAACTGGACAGGAGGTTTCAAGACTCATCTGCCACTGTCTGCCTTTCCCACATTGCTTCCCCTTGTGCCTGTTCCCCAATGTGTGGCTATATCATTGCCCTTTCTATCTTTGTCCATGTTCTTTCTTCCACAGCCTGACTTCTAACACAGTGAAGATGACTCTGGAATTGGCCTTGAATTCAAATCCTACGTCTGCCACATGCTAGCTGTGTTACCCTAGGCAAGTTACTTAACCTCTAGAATCCACAGTTTCCCCATCTGTAAAATGGTCTTAATAATGATACTCACTTCCTAGAGGAGCCAGGAGAGTGAAACGAGGTCATATGGCTATAAAGTTTAGCAAAGTTGCATACTGTAAAGTCTTAATGGGTAGCTAGGATCACTATCATTATTATTATTATCCTGCATTTATCACGGCCCAGCTTAGCCATCACTTCTTTGGTGATGTTTTCTGGGAGGCCCTGTGGTGCTGTTTAAGAAGATGGGCTCTGGAGGAAACCGCCTTGGCTTGAAGGATAGCTACACCCCTTTTAGCTGTGTTCTAACTTCTCCAGGGCTCCATTTCCTCATCTGTAAAATATGGCATGTCAGTAGTGTCTACCCGCAGGTTTGGTGGGAGACGTGACCTAGGTCTTCACATAGTTCCTGCCTCCTAGCAAACATCAGTAGGTGATGTCATTATAGTGCTGCGATTTCTGCTGTTATGGTAGTGGGATATTGCATATCTCAGTCTGCACAGGATGGGCCAGGGCCTGTAATTTAACCTGTGATATCTGTATTCGGAAAGAGGAAGCACATTCCTTATGATGTAGTTGTGGGCTGATACTTTTCATATAAGAAATAAAGTATATGTGTTTCTGTATAACTGGAGAGGAGGTTTCAAGACTCACCTGGCATTTAAAGCTTTCATAAGGGTCTGTAACCATAGGTGACCATGCCTTTTGGTGTGCCTGAGACAGACTTAGATACATCTATTATTCCAAAGCTATTATAAGTTTTAAGCCCTTTTACTCCCAAACTTGTCTCCATTTAAACAATAAAGCATTTGGTCATCTTATTCAATGAAAAACATTAGGATGATTCCTTTATAGCAACTGTTTTTAATAGGAAACCTGTTATGTAGGAAAGGATACGATAGCTTTAAATACTATTGCATTCATTCACGCAGCTTTTAAGTGAAGAATGAACAGGAGAAGAAAGGACCTTCCTGACAGTTAGGGATGATTGCTGGGAGTAGGGTACAGAAACAAA
The DNA here is from genome assembly GCA_004363605.1 of Indri indri. Classification (NCBI taxonomy): domain Eukaryota; kingdom Metazoa; phylum Chordata; class Mammalia; order Primates; family Indriidae; genus Indri; species Indri indri. The sequence goes on along the minus strand of RJWJ010004739.1, from coordinate 2,793 downwards.
TGGGCAGGACATCACTCAACTTGTTCCAGGGCCAAGACTGTTTCCCATTCATCTTTGGAATCCTTGTACCTTGAATTTATGGATTCCGTAAGTGGTCACTGAATGGAAAAGTTAATAAGAGAACAAGCACACCAAGGAAGCTGCATCTAAGTTAGAAGTTGCCAAGCAGAACCTCTCTGATGTACATACCTAATGGTCTTTCTCTAATGCCATTGGGTCCTTAAGCTTGGTTTAAGGGAGAAGGTAAAACTACAGCCCTCTGGGCAATGGTTGGGAAGTTGGGAAATCGTGAAGGGAGGCGTCAGCTTGGTGGCGTTGCCTGCAGCCAGCCTTGTGGCTAGATTTGGTCTGGGGTTCTCTTCAGGCTGGTTTTGCTATCTGGTGCCACAAAACATCCTTGGTGACGATAGGAAGATGGTCAGGTCTGGTATTGCCAGGAATGAATCTGCTTAGATAAAAACAGCTTCATCTTCTTTCAGGTTCTTTCTGATCTCTAGAAGGTCATGTTAACAAAGGTTCCTAGTCTGTAGTAGCTTTCTGTTCTATTTACCTTGGTGAGCTCTACTTTTAGTTACAGGACCTTGGATATGTGCTCATTTCAGTTGAAAGGTGCCCCAAATATGCTCACTTTGGTGCCATTTTTATCACTGCTTCCCCTACTTCTGGAAAAAATTAATATTCTACACTAGTAGACAGTAGCTCTCCATCCTTGCTAGAGTGTTGTGTTTGTTGTAAGAGAGGAGACTTTAAGGACACCAAGGGAGGGCTCAGAACCACCTGCGATTCAAGTAACCTTTTTTCTATGGGATATTAATTCATTGAAGAGTTACTGAGTACCTGAAATGAGTCAAGCACTGAGGTTGTTTGGGCACAAGGATGACTAAGAGTGGTTGGCCGCTTCTAAGATGTTCATTGCCCAGTAGAGAGGCTGACATATAAACCCACAGGAATACAGGAATGGTAAAGACATGCCTACTTCTTCGTGGATGCTGGGTGGTCAGGGAAGGCTTCCTGGAAGAGGTGAACACCACATTGCTTTCTGACCATCCTTAAACCTAATGCATTTAATGAACAGTTTGTTCTGACCCCTGGAATAAAAACTGTGGCCTCAGTTTTCTTTCTCTCTCCATGAAAGTGATCTCTGAAAATGACTGGCAAGATATTGGCAATTCTAGCTTTGGACAGAGAAGTGATAACTTTGATCATTTTACTATTTGTGTGTAAAGCTAATTACTTGTGTAAAGGGTAAAAGAGAGACAGAAGTGTAGACGGCTGCCTTCTGAGATAGATCCTGTGGACAGCCCTTCAGGTGGAGGGGTGTCTAAAACCTCTCCTTGCCCTTTATGTTAGGAAGCTTGTGGAGGAGGTTGGCTATTCACCAGCCAAACGTGTGAGAATGATGTACACAGCAGTGTGCTAATGGGCACATTTACAAAATGACATGGTTCTCTCGTGACTGGAATGTTCCTATCTGCCATCCTGATGTCTTAGAAGATAAATTCATCTCGTTTTACCTTTACATAGTCTTTCCCCTTTTCAAGCAAAAAGAACACATTTCAACAGAATCTGAGGCTTGTATTTACTCATGCACTCATCAAATATTTACCGGGTGCATGTTCTAGGTGGTGGAAACTACAATGGCTAAGATGTTTTGAAAACTCAGCGTATGTATAATAAACGCTGTTAAGTGTTTTGCCTGCTTTGTCTCATTGAATACTCATGGGACCTTTGTGAGATATGCTGTCATCCTTATCCCTAGCTTATGAAAAAATCCTCTACAAGGCCCTAAGAGGCCCAGGCACAATGGAGCCTTTCAGAGTAACAAAAACAAAGTCAAGGTACCTTGCTTCTGAGCCCAAAGTCAAGGGTCAAGGGCCTCTAGCATCCAGAGCCTTGTCCATGAGGTTGCTTACCTTCACCCAGGACTCTTATCCGTTCATACCCTCTGTCTCCCCAGAAACTCAGTTCAAAACTCCCTAGACTGGGCAGACTACCTACCGCCGAGCCCCTCCCTTCTGCTTGAGGCCTGGCTGACATCCCGTATTGTCCCTTCGTGGGTTGATTTTATTAGTCAAAACTCTCAGGAGTCCTGGGGCCTCCTGGCCCCTGCCTTGAACACTGCAAGCAGCACCCATTAGCTGAACAAGGAACTGGTCTGTTGTGTTTCACATTACGAAGGTCTTCTCGATATAGAAACACATCTGCTTTCACAATTCAGTGCTTTTTATCTTCACAGTGGTTGGAGTTTAAAGGGGTCTTTTGTGAACGTTTAAGTCCCTGAAGAAGGTGAATAGCTAAAATTTTCCATGTGACCAGTAGTATGGAACTATAACTAATGATAGAGAATGATACTTTCATTGTTTCTGTTTAAACTTCTGTAGCTAAAGGCTTGTAATTTCATACAAGCCATACAAATTTTTGTTTAGCTTCCTTTGACTTAAGCAATGTAGTTTTTTGGGGGGAATGGGGGTCGTGTTAGAGTCCGATTGTGATTTTGTTTCGGTTGGAAAGACTGATACAACTAAAAATCTGCTATGATTCTCTCTGTTTTTTATAAAATCATGTCTAGCTAACTTCTTAAAAAATTAAATCCCGCCGGGCGCGGTGGCTCACGCCTGTAATCCTAGCACTCTGGGAGGCCGAGGCGGGCGGATCGTTCTGAGCTCAGGAGTTCGAGACCAGCCTGAGCAAGAGCGAGACCCCGTCTCTACCAAAAAATAGAAAGAAATTAATTGGACAGCTAAAAATATATATAGAAAAAATTAGCCGGGCATGGTGGCGCATGCCTGTAGT
>RJWJ010004738.1:0-66518 GCA_004363605.1 Indri indri | reverse complement strand
CTAGAGCTACTATTTTAAGTGACGCTTTGCAATAAGTTATAATTTGTTAAGTATATTTATGCCAATGCAACATGGCATCATCAGTTTCCTAACATGCTAAAGTTGAATGATGAGGTATTCAGTGTGGATTTACAAACAACAGAATCAGCAATGTGAATTATTGAAAGAAGATTTCTATAGGAATACAGCATTTTTGTATGATATCCTGTCAAGTCAAAATGACTCGAATATTTCTTTCCAAGGTAAAACTAAGTCTATATATGATATGTGGCAAAAAATCCAAGAATTTCCAAAAAAGCTACCTTTTTTCAAAACACTTCTTCTTCAAAAGGAAATTTTGGATGAACGTTTCCCCCAGTTAGCAATGGTCATTGAAGAGCAGGATGATGTATGTGAATTACGTGATGAATACACAGCTGTTTTAGACCTATTAATTGGAGAATACAATTAAAGATTCACTGACTTTGAGAATCATGACTTCACACTCAAGTCAGCATTTCAGCCTCACCTAGTTGATACCACCAAGGCACTAAAGAATTACAGATGGAATTGATTGAGCTCTCAGCAGATGAAATTTTAAAGTCATTGTTTGATGCTAAGAAAGATTCAATGGAAATATGGAAAAATGCAGAATACCTAAGCCTTTGATAACATGCCCAGAAAATGCTTTCTTGCTTTTCAACCACTTATTGCTGTGAATCCCTACGCAACCCAAATCAAGATGCCCTTAAGGTCACAAATGACTGATACCCATCTAGAGGATCAACAAACTGCAGACCTCCATGCTGCAACCAAATATTCAAATGCTTTCAAAAGCAGACACAACAGTCATTAAAAGGCTAGTTAACTTTAAAATTAACAAATAGTTTCCATTTTTTGAAATTATTAAGTACATACTAGTTAGAATTCTACAAAATAATGTATATTTTTAATTATATCTAATTGAAGTTTTTTGAATACGGCCTTATTTGATCACAGCTAAATTAATGCAGCCTTCCAACATCAAAGGTTCCCCACCCCTGGTATAGCTTATTGCTCCTGAGCTACAAACCTGTACGGCATGTTATTGTACTAAATATTGTAGGTAATTGTAACACAATGGTATTTGTGTCTCTAAACATAGAAAAGGTACAGTAAAAATACATATAATAATCTTATGGGAATAGTCATCTATATATGTGGTCTGTTGTTGACTAAAACATCATTATGCAGCACATGACTGTACTTCCTAAACTTGTGGCCTTCAGGCAAGTTTTACTTAGCCTCTGAGTCTGTTTCCTTTTTTTTTTTTTTTTTTTTTGGTGAAATGGGAATTTAAAAATTCAACCTCAAAGTGTTAGTGAAATTTAAAAGATATTATACGTAATACACATACAGGAGAATCCTGGTACTTAATAAAAGCTCAAAGAATTTTTAAAAGATATTTGTTTTATACAATACACATTACCTAAACAAACAATACCATAATCTGTGGCCCACTTGTATGTCTGTTTTCATATCTGCAAAATGGATTCTCTAATTTTACCTTTTTATAGTACTTTGTTCTACTTCCCGTCACTTGTTTTAATTTAATATTAATTAAATTTTCTAATTATTTTCCTGACAAAACTTTTAAGACTATAACCGTTTTCCAAAGCTAGAGTCTTGGCTCTATGAGACCAGTGACTTTATAAATTTACAGCTGATGTGCACTTTCTAGCATTGCGTGGCTCTTAACATTCAATAAATGTTGGTGAGAAAAATCAAAGTCAAACTTATCAAAGTTCATCTTTCAGGAGTGTTGTGAGGGGCCAATGAATTGGTAAAGTGTTTCCTTAGGAGAAAAGAAAAATGGCTGAGGGCACTCTGAGCTACGTGAGATAATGCAAAATTTATCAGGCCCAGACAGACAAAGAGTGTGGGACTTCACCTAAGCCAGGGGGAAATGGCTCAAAGGCATTTTTTTTTCTTTCTTCCCAGTAGCTGCCTCACCCTTTATCTCAAGGTCCTAGAATTTGTGACACAAAGAAACGTGAGTGCCAATCAACAGGTAGTTATTGCTATTTGGTAAACAACTTTGGAACTGCCTCTTCTTTTTTCCTTTAAAAAGTTACTTGCAAATGCTGCTAACCGGATCGTATATTAAGGGCAACTTGAGTCTACACTTACAGGTTGCACTCCTCAAACTCGGCCGGAATAAACGCTCTACTTATATTAATTTTGCCTCAGTTTTTCTTTTAGGTTGACAGTTATTTGTAAAGTTGTACAGGTGGGCTTACTATGACTAAGTATTAAATTGAGAGTGAGGTCAGGCACGGTGGCTCACTCCTGTAATCCTAGCACTTTGGGAGGCCAGGAGTTTGAGACCAGCCTGAGCAACATGGCGAGACCCAGTCTCTATAAAAAGGCAAGCGCTGATAGTCCCAGCTACTTGGCAGGCTGAGGCAGGAGGATCGTTTAAGCCCAGAGTTTGAGGCTGCAGCGAGCTATCGTGATGTCACTGCACCGTAGGCCGGGTAACAGAGTGAGACCCTTTCTCAAAAATAAAGATACTATGGCACCGGTTCTTAAAAGAAGAAGAAAGAAAGAAAGAAAAAGTGTAAGAAGGGGAACGGAAGCCAGGGACTCCCAGCACAATCTTGTAGCCTCCAGAGGATTCCAAAGGACCAGCATGAACACAATCTTTAGCAAGAGCGCAGCTGCTCGAGGTTCACAAGGGTTAAGTCTGTTGCCCGGTATTCCATAAAGCGAGGAGGAAGCGCCCAGTGTGAATTATGTTCAACTTCAACCTACAAGGTGGACCAGCCTAAAGTCACCTCGCGCACGGGAGAAGCTAGAAGTCAGGGACTCCCAAAGAGGTTTTTCTCTCTCTCATGGCCCCAAGGTCCGCCGGCCAAGACGGCTGCCCCGCGTCCCTCGTCACCCACCCAGCTTCGGCTACCTTCAGGGCCACGTGTCACCGGGGGGGGGGGCGTCTCCCGAGCGCGACTGAGAAGGCGAGCCCAGCCGGAGACTCGCCCAGGGTCGTCATGGGAGTTGTAGTTTTTCTCGGGGGCACAGAGGGCTCCAAGTCCCCCGGCTTTTGCCCGGCCATTAACATCTCTTTCGTGAAAGTCACTCAAACAATGTATGCTCCCAAATAGATGCAGCCTAGATATCTTCAAAAGAAGGTGTGAGGGGGAAAGAGCAAAGCAAGGAAGGCAAATCAAAAGATTATTGGCGAGGAAGGGAAAGGGTTAGTAGTTGTCACGCATGCGCACAGGAGGCCCAGCGAGAGGGCGGGGACCGAAAGACGACTCCGGGACCTCTGTTTTCCCCGGAAGTACCTTCCCTCCTCCGAGGTCTGTGCGGACGCAGCTTCCTTACCTCACTTGTCTTCGCCCCTCCCAGTCCCTTTACGCGTTTTGGATGCTGGTTGGTGCTTCCTGGTTGCAGCCGCGGCAGTGAGTATGTGTGTGACGGACCCCTAGCCGCCTGCGGCCGGGGGAGCCCTGCCTACCCTCCGCCTCTCCGGCTGTGGAACTAGCGCGTGCCCCCTCGCCGGCCTCTGCGTCCCCGACCGTCCTCCACTCGTGGCGGGGCGCAGCTCATGGCAACTCAGCCGCGCGCCGCCCCATGCGGCTTGGCTGTCGGGATGGGGTCCGCATCTCCCTGCTTCTCCAAGGCCCGAGGCCGTGGTTCAAGAGGGGCTGGAAGTCCATAGCCTCGGTCGGGGTGGTGTTTCTGCTTATTTGACCTTCCTTTAAGGTTTTACGCGGAGGTCCCGCCGCGCTGAAAGGGAGTCTTTGAGGACCGAGTAGTCCTGGGCCAACTTTTGCGTTTTCTGTCAGAAGCTGCAGCTGCAGTCGTGGGACCAGAAATATTAAGGGAGCTGTGTCCTTCCCTCACGTAAAACAAGGAGACATGAGCTATGTTTAGTAAGATTCTCTTTATCCCTCACATTCCGTGAGCCGACAGCTGCCTTCAACTTCAGGGAAGAGCTGTGGTGCAGTGGAGTCAGCAGGCCTGGGTTAGACACGGCTACACCGCTGACTCGCTGGTGACTCTGGAAATCTCTTATTTAGGCTGAATTTACGATTGTTTTAGATTACAGGGTTGAATTAGGGGATCCTTGAGGGCCTTTTTTTTTTTTTCTTGAGCTCAGTGAATACGTTTCTCTGAGCCAGTTTCTCCAGGTATAAAATGAGCGTTTAAATTGATGTCTCTTTTCAGGACCCTTCAAAAGCTCTTGACTTTGTGTTTTAAGTACTTTGCCTATCACATCCATAGACTTTTAATTGGATTGTGTATATTTAGAATAGTATTATGCTTTGTTTTCAAGAGAATCTGAGGGCGTGGAAAGACTTGAGTAAGAACTAGAGCTGGGGATTATATGATAGCTCGAAGGGTAAGAGAGTGCATGGTAGAAGGAAAAGGGCTGAGGAAAGATGAAGGAAGTGTTTCCAGATAGGGTTAGTTGTCATAAAAAGCATGTATATGTCCCAAGAACAGCTGGGACTTAATGTGACTAAATTTAGCATAATTTTCTCCCACCAAGATACTGTATTCTGTTTTCTTCTCTTTTGTGACCTTTGTTTCACACACTTGGTTTCTCTATCCCAGCCAGATTTGATTCAAAGTGGCAGGCACTTTTGAAGAATGGACAGAAATATTAACCCTATAGTCAGTTGTTTTTCAGCTGTCACTGTGAGGGCAGCTCAAGAGTAAATAAGAAATTTAAGTTGAAAATAAACTACATATTAATCACATTCTAATGAAAATTGGATTTAGAATGAAATCGTGGATTTGATTTAAATCTGCCTGAGATGGATGCCTATATCATCAGGAAGGAACATCTAGGTTAAAAGTGCTTTGGAAGGACATGAGACCAAAATGTCCAGAATGACCAGTAGTAGGTAAACTGTTAGAGCAGAAGGATTGGCTTTAAAGATTGTATTAAGTAAATTCCGAAAGCTTAAATAAGCCTTAAGTTGTCTAGTTTGAAAAAACTCAGTGAATTTTTGAATGGTGAGAGCCTCTGTAGTTATTCTCTATAGCTCTTTTATGTTTAAGTTAATTTAATTCTTTAGGTAAGTTTCATTCCTATGATATTTTAAGTTCTTATATAGGAAACATCTTTTTTGGTCATGGGATTGATAGTCTTTGAGTACCAATTTGGGAAGTTCTTGGGTGGTAAACTGACAAATTTAAATACATGCTTTTCCTTCCAATTAAAATGCCTCTTTCATAGTTTTCATACTCCACTGGGACATAAAATGGATATTTGTGAGGTAAATTAAAGTGTTAGAATCAATGCAAGTATAGCAATGAAGGAATGTTTTTTTTAAAAAAAATCTTAATTTGAAATTATTTATTTTGAAAATTTCATTTTAAAGTTTTAGTGAAAACTCGACTGAGAGTCAGAAATGTGAATCAGTTCTAGCTATGTTTTTAACCAGCTGCATAGCCTTGGATAGGCCTAATCTTTTTGTACCTCAGTTTGCTGATAGGTAGATTGAGGAGTCTGTGTATGATAATCTGATTTTGTTATCCAGTTAAGTGTGCTTGGAAATTGTGTATAGGATCAAAAAGCTGAGAAAGCCTTGTGAGTCAAAGTGTGTGTGTGTGTGTGTGTGTGTGTGTGTGTGTGTGTATAAAATATATATTGTCCTGTGAGTATACACTTTAAAAAAAAAGTAAATTAAATGCATTTGAATGTAATTAAAGCAGTAACATAAACCAGAACAGCCTCAGGCAAACCTTAACCCTGGCACATAAAAGAGCATGTTATAAGGGAGCACAGTTTTCAAGTACAGAGGCAAGGTACAAAATCCTCTTAAAGGCCATAGGGGCTAAATTGTTAAATTCATTTTTCTACATTTCAGGGGAAGAGATAAATCCTTAGACCCAAGGAAGTCAGTTTTTATTATGGTTCTGTAGTTTATTTTTGGCATACATTCACAGGTGTGCCTATGGCTCTATTCTTAATCCCTTTCCTTTGGGATGGCTCCAAGAGTAGAACAAATTTGTAACTCTGTAATTTAGCTCTTTAATTTTTCCGTGCTGCACTGGAATTATGTTTTATCTTAAGTTCACACTGGATCCTCAGGATGGATCCAGTGAGGATTTTGAAGGAAGCATAATTCCTTTGACTTCTTTTAGAATTAATTTACCTAATAAATAAAAGGAAAGGATTCATCTTTTATTTGAATTCCTCTGAGGCTAACATTTCAATATAAACTGATAAATGCCATGAGCATTATTATTCAGACAGCCACATTCAACTTGTATTGAAATAACAGCATAGCAACCTGGAGGACAGTGCAACAAAGGAAGAGGTCAATTGTACCTTTTAGAAGAAAAAAGGCATTAAAAGTTGGTTTCTTTATTTTTGGAAAACAAAAACTTCAGCATGAGTGTAGTGCATTTTTGGCTCCTGTTCATTTGATTCTTGGGGTCAGTGGTTCTATTACCAAAACTGCCATCACAACACCTTGACATTTTGGGCAAAGGTTTGGGAAACTAAAAAAATGACTATTCTTTCTTAATTATATCTATAGAGATAAAAGTGGAAAAAAAGAATATATTGGTATTATTATTATTCTTTCTAGGCTGTCCCTGATTTTTGAACAAACAACTTATTTTTCCAGAGCTTTCATTTTGATCAATATTCCATCAGTACCTCATTTAAATATCTGCTATGTAGATTTTTGGTTGGTGATATGAGAATTTAAGACTTTGGAATAGTTGAAGACAACTGAGAAATTCACCCCATCATAATTTCTGTATTTTAAACACATATTAAACTTATCAGGGCTGAAGAACAAATGCCTGATGATCTAATTCATTTATTTATTCATTCACTAATTCAAGAAACATTTATAGATGTGCCCCTAAATGCTAGTTACTCTGCTTGGCTTTGGTGTTCCATCGTTTTAACAGAGTAGGTATAGTTCCTGCCCTCCTGGGGTTTGTGATCTTTGCTTCTGGAAGATTTACTTTGAATAAGTAATTAGAAATGTGATGAGTGTTTTGAAATGTAAAGTGCTGTGGAAGCCTGTAAAAGGGGCACTTAATTTAGTCTGGTTGGGGAATGATGTTTATGCTGAGTTGAAACCTGAGAAGGATTTAATTCACAGTAGAAAGTAAAGTATTTCACTTTATGCATTTATTCCCAAAGCTGGGAGTTTTGCCTCAATTGTAGGTCTTAATTATTAAGTTAGTATTTCATATACATTTTTATAACTAGCATGGAAGTAAGCAGGTTTTTCAAATTTTTTATGTATTCTTTTGGCCAAGGATCCTAAGGCCATGAGATTAATTTGTTAATTGAGAATAAACACCTGCACCCAAACAATAAATATGATAATTGTTTCCTGTTGTGGATTTTAGTTATAGTTGAAGTAATATTCCTGTATGAGAATGCATACCTGAAAAGATGAAATAGAGAACCAGAACCAAGGAAAAGATGAAGGGTGAATGGAATACCGAGAGCTGCTGAAAATCATTTTGCAATTTTTAACATTTTGGAGAACAAGTGTTTGGCATCAAGCAGTGGTCTCAACCTGTTTTTCCTTTCTGATATACCTTAGAAATGTGATACAGTCATGTGCTACATAATGATGTTTCGGTCGTCAGTGGACCACATATATGGCAGTGGTCCCATAAGATTATAATTCCATATTTTTACTGTACCTTATCTATGTTTAGATACACAAATACTTGCCATTGTGTTACAGTAGCCTGCAGTATTCAGTACAGTAACATGCTGTACCAGTTTGTAACCCAGAAGCAGTAGGCTATACCATATAGCCTAAGTGTGTAGTGGGCTATACCATCTAGATTTGTGTAAGTCTACTCTACGTCTAGATTTATGTAAGTCTACACAATGATGAAATCGCCTAACAACACAATTCTCAGAATGTATCCCCATTGATAAGCAACACATAGCTGTATTTCCATTAATAACTATAACTTGATTTGTCGGTAGTTATTCTCATTTGAGAAGGGTGGGCATTATTACAGTAGATCATAACAGGATTTAGAAATCCCTGGAAAAAAGTTATTTTACTGTGTTTGAGAATGGCGATGGCCTTCACATAGAAGTTGGCTCTAAGGGGTGATATTGTATACTAAATAGGAATGATCTGAACTTTTATAATACATTCTTTATATGACTTTCTCTTTTACAGCATCAAGGTTACTGACTTTCCATGATGTTTGGTGGCTACGAGACTGTAGAAGCATATGAAGATGACCTTTATCGTGAGGAATCATCTAGTGAACTGAGTGTTGACAGTGAGGTGGAATTTCAGCTATACAGCCAAGTTCATTATGCCCAAGATCTTGGTAACATTATCAAGGAGGAAGAATGTGAAGAAGAGAATGCTGGGAATTCTGAATCATCAACTACTAAACCAGATCAAAAGAACTTAATTGTCCTTTCAGATAGTGAGGCCATCCAGCTATCAGATGGGTCAGAGGTCATCACTTTGTCTGATGAAGATAGTATTTACAAATGTAAAGGAAAGAATGTTAGAGTGGAAGCACAAGAAAAGGCCCAACGTCCTTCTGCTGCTCTTCATTCTAATGAGTTGGCTGATAAGGAATGTGAGAGCAATATTGAGAAAACTAAACCTGAAGAGAGATCAGGTATAATCCGAGAGGTCATGATTATAGAGGTCAGTTCTAGTGATGAGGAAGAGAGCACTATTTCAGAAAGTGATAATGTGGAAAGCTGGATGCTACTGGGAAGTGAAGACGATGATAAGGATGATGATATCCTTCTCAACCTTGTGGGATGTGAAGACTCTGTTACTGAAGGTTAGTATCATATTGGCCATTTTGAAAGTAGTATCATCTTTAATATGGAAGACTGCTTTTCCTAGACAAAAGACCAATAGGGTCTACTCCATGTAAATCCTCACCTTTTGGTCTTGTTTTTTGGCTTGTTTCTCATGTGACTCTCTTACCAGTGGCTACTCTAATGGTGGTCTGTATGATCATCAGGAGTATGTCAGAATACCAAAGACACTCTGCTTCTACTGTAAGCAGATATGTAGCTGCTGCTTCTGTTTGCCCAGAGCCAGTTCTGGACCTGAAATCTTACTTCCCTTCTCTCTGCTTGGTATCACAGGTGAGTACTCTGTCTACCTCTCCCATAGGCCCTGTGCTCTCATTCAGCCAACTCTGTTAGGACTGCCTCTTGCTGAGGGATTTGCTTACCCAGGAATTAGCCAGTTAGTAAGCATGGGGAATGCCTGGTACACAGAAGGTACAGAATTAGTATTAGGATTTTAGGAACTCTACAATCAGTAAGACAGGAAAATATTAATATGAAGAGCTGTAAGTCTAGAGTAGATTGTGGGAGAGAATGCAAATTCTGAGAACTACATCATAGTGGATTAAAATTTTGGTGTTAGCTTTGTCTCCTCTGTCACATGTAGTTAGCTAGTCTTAATGCTTATTCCTGTAAAAAGTTCCTTCCTTTCATTTCCCTCTCTTTATGCCTAATCACTAGTCTCTTGCAGTAGTTTCCTAAATGGTCTTGTTTTATATCTGCCCTACAAACTGTTGTTAAGCTAGTAGTCTTGAAATGCAGTGCTCCAGAATCTTTAATGGCACCCTGCTTTTCTTAGAGGAAATGATCATGCTTGGAGCCCCAGGGATTGGCAAACTGTTTTAAAGAGCCAGGTAGGAAATATTTTAGGCTTCTAGGCCATGGGAAAGCAGCCTTAGGTAATACCTAAAGACATGGGAGTGGCTGTTCCAGCAAAATCTTATTTACAAAAACAGGTGGCTGGCTCAGGCTCTAGTTTGCTAACCCTGAGAATTTGATAGCAAAAGGAAGAAAAGAGATAGAATAGTAGTTAGAACATAGAGCAGAATAAAGTAGTTTTATCCAAATAAGGGATAATGTTTTTAGGTAGAAAGGAAGAAACTTTTGAAGAAGGTGAGACTAAACCTGTTAGATAGATCAAGTTAGGGGTTCTAGGTAAGAGATGGGATCAGGCGTATATGTTGTTGAATTAGTCTTAGGAAGAGATACACCAGTAATTGCTAAATTATCAGATATTTATAGAAGTATAGAAGAAATAAATTCAGATGGATAGAGGTGGATGAGAGAACATATGAGGATGTGTTTGATTTTCTTGGGAAAATGAAAGCAGAAGTGGGAGAAGGCAGAGGATAATTGGAAGCTTAGAGTGGATATTTAAGTGCTGTGGGGAATACTCTTCAGGCAGTGGTTACCAATAGTTTGAAGATGACAATCTTTATAACTTGAAAACAATCTGTGGGACCCCCCACCCAATGACTATAGTTGTATTTTTAGTTTTTGTTGAGAAAATGTGTATTAGAGAAAAGCTACTATTCAGTACTCTTACATGACTTTGTATTTTATTAACCACAGCATTGACTGTATATTTGAAAAATGTTAATTCGTATATGCGGGAGATAGCCTTTATGTAATGCATGCTTCTGGGTACCCACTGAGGTAGCTAATCCTGCAGCTCTCCAGGAGTCTGAAACTTACAGGTTAGAATTGTTGCATGCTAATGAATCAACAATAAGAGGATAAAGCCTTGCTTAAAAGTTGTATTTAGTCAAAATTTAAATAATATGAACTTGTAGTGAACTCACTTCGAAGGATTCTCCACCTTTATCTGGTCATTCTTGGCAGCTTGGAGCAAGAGGACAGAAACCAAATGATCCATGGTTAGGCATAACATCATAGAAGGCCGTAATAAACATTTAGCCTGTTCTTCTTTCTTTTAAATTGCCTTCCCCAAGATCATACCTAGTTACATTAATCATTTTTTACTTATTGTCATCAAATTGGCATCTACTTTTCTTAACCATTTTGTTGATTTCAAGTTCCCCATGTATACCTTACTGGATATTTCCATTTGAGTATAATACTGTTTCTGATTTAACATACTGAAAAGAAAGCTTGATAAATTGAAGCTTGTTATTTTTCCTTTGAAATCAGCTCTCTATGGCTTTCTACTTTGCACTAAAGAATCTTCAGAGATGCTGAAGTTGATGGCAGAATGTGGATAGGCTGGGAAAAACATGAACTAGGTGCTGAATTCATTGAAGAAGTTGGAGCTGTGTCATGACTATGGTAAAGGATGGTGATGAGAAATTGGAAGCTTGATTTAACTGATGATATGGACCTAAACAGGAAGTAGAATGATGAGAGATGATGGACATAGTACGGCGCTGGAGTAAGAGTGATGTGGCCCGGGTGGCCATTCTCATTTTGTTTAACAGGATGGGAGCTAGTTGGAGATAAAGTGTCCATGAAAGAGGGTTACTAGTTACATGGTATTGTTAGCAAAAAAGCAGGTATAGTTAAAAAGGAGGTATATGGAGGAGGTTCATTTATGAAAACTTTATTGTGTAAGTGGTGGGTCATGAAAAGGAAAGGTAGTCTTAAAGGGTCAAACTAAAATCCATTGATGGATTTTTTTTTTTTTTTTCTTTTTTTTTTGAGACAGAGTCTCACTCTGTTGCCCGGGCTAGAGTGCCGTGGCGTCAGCCTAGCTCACAGCAACCTCAAACTCTTGGGCTCAAGCAATCCTCCTGCCTCAGCCTCCCAAGTAGCTGGGACTACATGCATGCACCACCATGCCCGGCTAATTTTTTTTTTATATGTATATGTTTTTAGTTGTCCAGCTAATTTCTTTCTATTTTTTTTTTAGTAGAGATGGGGTCTCGCTCTTGCTCAGGCTGGTTCTAACTCCTGACCTCAAACGATAATGCCCTCCGCCTCGGCCTCCCAGAGTGCTAGGATTGCAGGCATGAGCCACTGCGCCTGGCCTCCGTTGATGGATTTTAAGCAGACAAGTAACATTCACATTTTCAGTGTAGAAAGAATTCTAGTGACTGCATGGAGGTTGAATTGTAAAGTTAGCAGTTTTCAAGATGGGATGGGTGGGTGGGCTTTTTATTGTAGTAATCTGGACTAACAGTGATGAGGACAGAATTAAAGCTAGGTAGCGTTAGTGGGTATAGCAAGAAGGAAATGGATTTGAGAGAGAGCTTTAGTTGGGAGTGTAGACATAACTTGGTAATTTATTAGATGAGGGAGATAGAAGATTATTTTAAAATTATAAAGCTGAGGAACACAAAGGGAGCAAGTTAACTGGTAGCTGACTTACTATAGAACACGGGTTTCTGGGGCGAGATGAAGGATTGATGGAGGGATAGTGAGGATGGAGTAAGGGCAGCTAAGCCATATGCAAATGAGGATTCTAGAGGAAAGGAAGTGATGGATTTAGTCCAGTATGTCTTAAAGGATTGAAGAAAATGTTAGTAATCAGGTATATAAAGAAATCTCTGGGAAAACAATTTTAGTATTTTGTGTTAAAAATTGACAAGAAGCATGTCTGTTCTTGACCTGTATTTTTTGGGAGGGGATATTTATATTTGTTTTTATTGAAGTGAAATTCACATAACATAAAATAAACTTTAAAGTATTCAATTTGGTGGTATTTAGTACATTCACAATGTTGTGGAACCATTACCTCTATGCAGTTCCAGAACATTTGCACTATGTCCAGCTGAATGGATCCTGCACTCATCCAGCAGCCATTCCCGATTCCCTCCTTCTTCTAGCCCCTGGCAACCACTAATCTGCTTTCTATCTCTGAATATATTTATTTTGAATATTTCATGTAAATAGATGGAATCATCTAATACATGACCTTTGTGTTTTGGCTTCTTTCACTTAGCATAATGTTTTGGAGGTTTATGCACATTGTGGCATATGTAAATACTTCATTGCTTTTTAGGGCTAAATGATATTTCATTGTATGGATCATGTATTGATGGACATTTGGGTTGTTTTGACCTTTTGGCTATTGTAAATAGTGCTGTACTATTATAATAGTTCACAAACAGTAAACATTTGTGTACTAATGTTTATTAGAATATCTGTTTTCAGTTCCTTGGGGTATATACCTGGAAATGGAATTACTGGTAATTCTGTGTTTAACTTTTTGAGGAACCTCTGTTTACCACAGTGGCTGTGCCATTTTACATCCCCACCAGTAGTATACCATGGTTCCAATTAACTGCATTGTTTTTGAGATAGAGTTTTTCTATTTTTCATAGAGACAGGGTCTCACTCTTGCTGAGGCTGGTCTCAAACTCCAGAGCTCAAGCAATCCTCCTGCCTCGGCCTCCTGGAATACTGGAATTACAGGCATGAGCCACTCACTGCTCCTGGGCCAACTGCATTGTTTTTTATGATGACTTACCATGTTGCACATTTCTGTTTGATTTGCTGGTAGGCTGTTATTTCTCATAGTTCTTTTTCCTAGTATTTTGTTTTTTTATGTTTGTTGTAGTTTATGTTGGCTTGCTTTTTTTTTTTTTTTTTTTTTTTGATATAGAGTCTCGCTTTGTTGCCCGGGCTAGAGTGAGTGCCACGGCGTCAGCCTAGCTCACAGCAACCTCAAACTCCTGAGCTCAAGCAATCCTCCCACCTCGGCCTCCAGAGTGCTTGGATTACAGGTGTGAGCCACCGCGCCCGGCCTAGAAGTCTCTTCTTAATCATGGGAGTTAGAGCTCTCAAAATTCTGATGATGCAAGTGGTTGAAATTTAAAACTTTGTAAGAAAAAATAGATTAGTGTATTTGAGATGATATATAAACTTATGAAAGAAGGTATAAATACATATTTTACATTTACTATTACTAAATTAGTAGTAATGAGTATAGTACTACCTCTTGCTCTGTGAAGACTTCAGGCCTTTGCTTAATACTTCAATTTCAGTGAGATACTTACACATCTGTTTTGCTTTGCTGGCAGGTAATACACAATTTGGAGGCATTTTTTTCCCTTTCTGTCCTTCCTCTAAATGTTCAATTCTTTTCTTATTTTATGATTTGAAGTCGTTGATTAACTTCTTGGAATTCCATGGAGACCATATGTATGTGACACTTATTTAAGAGCCTAGCCTTCCCCAGTGTCTATAGATATATAATGGTGGCTCTGCCTATAATAAATTCATGCCAAAATGTAGCCTTTCAGTGTTGATTACATAGGACTTTTAAGCTCTCTCTATTGAGGGATGTAGTTTATTTCTGAGGTCTGGGCCTCATTTCCTTCATTTCCTTTGCTCTTCCCTAAGGCTTCTTTATAAAAACTATTCCTGTTCTGTCATTTGTTTTCCTTTCTAAAGTCCCACCCTTTACTTTTCTTTCATTATCCCCAGTAGGAGTGACTTGTATTTCCCATATAATAGAAAAGTAGATCTTCTGGTTGAACAAATGATGCACCGAAGGAAGTCAGCATATTTTTTAATTTGTGAGGGGGAATCTCAAGCTGGGAAAGGATTGTTATATAGACAACCAAATGATGAGGAGAGATAGTACGTACTATAGGAATTATAGAGGAATAATTAGCAATTTATTACCCTGGATAGAGAAAGGATGTTGTTAGCTGTAGGAGTAGTTGTTAACTCTTTCTTGTTAATTTTTTATTGTAGAAATTTTAAAATGTGTAAGAATAGAATGTTATAATGGACTTAAATGTCCCATGAACAAGCTTCAACAGCATCAGTTTATGACAAATCTTTCTCATCTGTAACTCTATGCTCCTGCACGATTTTGGAGCAAATCATGGACATCATAATCATTTCATTCATTTATGTATATACACAGTTGTCCCCTGATATCATGGGAGATTGGTTCTAGGACCTCCTGTGGATACCAAAATCCACGGATGCTCAGATCCCTGGTATAAAATGGCATAGTATTTGTATATAGCCTATCCACATCCTCCCATATACTTTAAATCATCTCTAGGTTATTTATAATACCTAATAATGTAAATACCATGTAAAGAGTTGTTATTCTGTATTGTTTAGGGAATAATGATGAGGAAAAAAGTGTACACGTTCAGTACAGATGCAGTCTTTTTCCCCTGAATATTTTCGATCTGCCGTTGGGTGAACCCAGGGACATGGAAGGCTGACTGTATATATATATATATATATATAAATACACACACACATTTCAGTATGTATTTCTGGAAGGTAAATATTCTTTTACAAAAATCAGATCAGGGCCGGGCATGGTGGCTTATGCCTCTAATACTAGCACTCTGGGAGGCCGAGGTGGGAGGATTGCTTGAGGTCAGGAGTTTGAGACCAGCCTCAGCAAGAGCAAGACCCCCAGCTCTACTAAAAATAGAAAGAAATTAGCCGGACAACTAAAAAATAGAAAAATTAGCTGGGCGTGGTGGCGCATGCCTGTAGTCCCAGCTAGTCAGGAGGCTGAGACAGGAGGATCGCTTGAGCCCAGGATTTGAGGTTGCTGTGAGCTAGGCTAACGCCATAGCACTCCAGCCCAGGCATCAGAGTGAGACTCTGTTTCAAAAAAAAGATCATTATCACAGCTAAACAAATTACCAATAATTCTTTTATCATAATATACACAGTTTTCAGATTTCCCAGATTGGCTCCTAATTTTTTTTTCTTGCAGTTTATTTGAATCAGATTTGATCCATGTATTGCAATTGGTTGATAACTTAAGGTTCCTTTAATCTATAGGTTCCCCTTTTTATCTCTTGGTTTTTTTTTTTTTATTGTAATTTAATTGTTGTACTGACTAGATTGTCCTCTGGAATTCACTGTAATCTGAGTTTTGTAGTATTGTTTAACATGTGTCATTGTCCTCTGTATTTCCTGTGAATTGGTAGTTAGATCTAGAAGCTTGATTAAATTTAGGGTTTTTTTCCTCTAGTTACATTGTCAACTTGCTACATAGTTAGGTTCATTTGTTTCATTTTGCTTTTGATATGTTTATTTTTTAGGATTACCTTTCTAAAATTTAATTTAATATTTATAATTATGTAAAATGTTTCTAAGGTTTCAAATTCAGATCAACAGAATATGGTAAAATCTATTTAGAGATGCCTACCTATGTCCAGTCTCCATCCTGTTTCTGCCCTTCCCCTGGGTAACCATTAAGAGAAAGTTGACAGTTTGTTCTTATATGTTAAAAAATATAAGCAAATACGTACGTATCTTTGTACCTTCTTCTCCCGTTTCTTAAGTAAATAGTAGCATGTTGTCTGTTTTTTGCTCTTGTTTTTTTCTGTTAACCGTATGCCTGTTAGTCCTATGTATAGTCCTATACACAGTCCTAACAGTATAGTCCTGTGTAAAGATATTTCTCATTTCTAGAATTATGTACTATTTTTGTATCTTCTATACTAATCTGAGCTGGACACATTAGGCATGTAACAAACACTTTTTGAAAGTGAATGAATAGTCATTTAAAATACTTGACAAACAGTACACTTGTTACAGTCTTAAAATATATTTTAAACAAATGGATAATAGTCTAATTCTACTTTCCGAAGCAAGCTTTATTCTTATTCCTGGGCTTAATGTTTTGTTCTCCTTCAGTAGTTTGAAAGATTTAGATTTAGCAAAAAAGGTTCAGGATTTAAAAAGAAAATACCTTCTGAAAAATGAACAAGGTAACATTTTTAAAAGTTGAAGCCATATTAGCTTCAAGTTCGGGACAGTTATGGTGTAGAATTTTGTGTTAATGTAGCACTCATTCAGTATGTATAATTTGGTGCATTGCCCCTTTAGTTTGTCAGCATTTGGCACGCAGGGAATACCTAACGAATCTTAGGCAAATTTAATCACAATTCTGCCTTTGTGTATAGTGCTTTTTACATAGGCTTGACGAAGGTAAAATGGCTTTTTAAATTATGGTTTTTAACAACTTAGGGCAGTAAGTCTTTTAACTGTTTTGTGTCAAATCCCTTTCTTCCAAAAATATGCACATTAAAAGTTTTGGATATAATTTCAAAGGATGAAGAAATCTTGAGGTAATTGCTGAATCCCTGGCATTTATTAGGCACTCAACCAAGACTTGATAACTAATTAAAATTTGAATAGAGTGGGTTACCTATTTGAATTTCAGTTTTTCAAATATATCATATTTTATTTGATCTGAGTCTTTACGTATGCTGTTCTTTTCTGCCTGGATTAGTTTCTACCTCGCCTGGCTGATAACTACTCATCCCTCAGGTCTCAGTTTAAAGTTCACGTCTGAATGAGGTGTAACGGTCATAGGTTCCCAATTAGTGGTAGTTATTAGGTCTGTTACAGCTCTGCAGTTGGCTAGCTTTGACTTTGGGTAACTTAATTTCTTTATTAGTAAAATAATACATTTTATTTCATTAAGGTTATAAAGCTAACGTGAGACAATGGATAGACTCAATGTAACAGGAAAATATTTTGATAAAACTCTTTGTAAGATAGGTTCATAATCATTGTGGCAAACATGGGCTTACAGCTTCCACTTGGTTGTTGTGCAGTGAAAGTTCTCAACTTTTCTTCGAACTCAAAAAGGAGTTGCTTTTGAACATGTCTCTAGTGTGGCACTTCCTTTAAATAAGTTTTGTTTGATTTGGGAACACTTTGTGGTCTACTAGTTTATGACATTAAGCATAATACTGAAATCTTAAAATCTGTCCAACAATTACTTGTTGGGGTGCTTACAATGTGCAAGCCACTGTACATTTAAGGTGTTGGGATTCAAAAATTGCCATGTCCTCCATGGAAAGTTCACTGTAATACCACAGTTAAAAACATTTCTACAAATGTAAAAATGTAAGCGATGCTCCAGCATAATACATAATCATTACAGATGAATGTAATAGACTTTTTAAGAAGATTATTATGGATAGGCAAAGTACAAGCTGAATTGAAAAGGAACCCTTTGAGCTGAAAATGGATAGGATTTAAAGTTATCTGAAAAAATGGATAGGACTTAAAGTTCAGGTTAAATGCAGGTAAGAAGAATAGAAGCTGAAACCCTTTATAGAAACGTAAGGCTGTATGGTACCATTAATGTTTATATGTGGCTGTATATGATTAAGAATTTTATTAGTGTTCCTTTTTAGAAGCTACCTCAGCCTAAATGAGAGAGGGTATTTATTATGTTCTGTATATGTTCAGAATAATATTGGAAGATCTCTTGGTTATAGTTTTTTCCCTATTGTTTTCTGCCTGTTTCTTGCTTACGCTTTTTCTTTTCCTTCAAAAATATAATTGGATATTTTATACAACTTTATGGAACATAGAAAAATTCTCTCAAGTGGACCAGGTACGATGAGTTAATCAGAGGACATGAGCAGCCATTTAAAGTGTATTTTATGCAGGGCTGTTCACAGTAGAGCATGTTTTAAAATAATTTTTAACTTTGGCTCCTCATAGTTTGTGTTCTTATCTTTCAACATAAGAAAGGAACAAATTTTGTTACATTGGAAACATTAATACATTAAATTTTGCTTTTAGTAAAAAATCATTTTAAATCATTAAGGTGATGTTTTTTCCCCTTTTGTATTCATCATCTTAATTTCAGTATAGTTTCTCAAGACATCTTATGGCTGAATACATTATAAGAGTGGGCTGCTGTGTTACATACTTCTCACTGATGTGTGGTTTAATTCCTGCCTTATAATTGAAAAATGGCCACATGCTAGAGTTCCAGTGACCAAGAGCATCAAGGAGCTCCCTCCCTGATGTTTTCAGCTTTTGTAAGCCTGTACTACACAATTCCTAAAGCTGCTTTTGAACTGTGTCTCTAGTTGTAGCATGTCACCTTAACACTTAACTATTGTAAGGGCATCTTTTTATTTAATTTCTAATTAGCATAATGACTTGAGCTGTGTTATTCACTGTTCCATGGTGAAGTTGTCATAGGGAGAGAAGAAATAAAAATGTTCAATTTCAACTTTACTTGTGAATGGAGTGAAGTTTGAAAGCCTTTTATGGCCATTGTTCAGCAGACTGAAAATCTCATTAGAAACCCCAGAAATGCCAAGGCAGCTTTGGGTTGGATTTTAATAACATTTTGGAATGTTGATATTGTATGTCGCTAATTTCTGTGATTTCACTGTAGATCAGCAACTTAGGTATGCATTCTTCCAAAGTTAATTTATGACTTTTAATCTAAATTCATTTATAGTAGCTTTTCGACAATGTTAAGTATCTAGGGAGGGAATTAAATTTTACACTTTTTAAAACATTTCTTTTAGTAACTGATTTGATTTTTATATAAGATATACTAAATTCACTGGAAACGGCTTAATAAAAAAATACCATGATGTATATTTATTGAACTAATGTCTTAGTTTAGTTGCAGTAAAAATGTTACTCACCTTTCCTACAGGTTTACATATTTTTTGGAGTGGAGAATGATAAAATTAGATGGGCAACGTTTTCTTTCTTGTCAGAGGAACTCGAATCCTGATGTTTTTCTGGGTGAAGAATGTTTAAATGTAATTTTCTTATAGCTGTTGTTTACTGTAAAAATAATCTATTGCATATAGTGATCACTTATTTAAGAAGATAGATATGATTTATAGATAGTATATTTTTATGGTCAGAAGGTAAATGTGATGTGAACTACATATGATTAGAATGTACAACTTTTTTCAAAAGAAGTATGGAA
Organism: Indri indri; assembly: GCA_004363605.1. Taxonomy (NCBI): domain Eukaryota; kingdom Metazoa; phylum Chordata; class Mammalia; order Primates; family Indriidae; genus Indri; species Indri indri. Next base: position 47,070 of record RJWJ010004738.1, on the reverse strand, counting down.
TGGAAAATATTTGCTCCTTTTTTTCCTTCATAGAGTAGAAGCTATTCAAATAATTCATATGCCTCTAGAAGATCTTGTTTTTAAGACTTTGCTAAATCATATTTAATTTCAAAATAATCTCTTATAAACACTCTCTTGGTGGTTAGCAATTATGAAGTAAAAGTGTTGACTTCATGTAAGTTTTTCAGCCTAAAGTTTTTAATATCCCAATTATTATTTATCTTTATTTTGTTATAAAGGTATTGTCATGATTAAGTTTTTGGCATTTTGAGTTACTTGTCAGATTGTTGTAGATTCTGCTAATAATTAAGGGAATAATGCTTTAATTGGGCATCTACCATATGTAAGGTCACATTTTCTTTTTAACTCGTACAGATGTACTTAAGAATACCTTAAAAGAATAGATTTGACTTGCTTTTTAGTTTGAGTCTTGATCTAATAGCATTGGCTCTGAATAGAGATGTAATTCTAGAGATAAAAATTATTTTTGTAATATAGATTTGAATTCAAAGTATAAAAGTAATAATAGATTATTTTAAAGTAGATCTTTTCTGCTAAATGTGTAACTTTTATTTCTATGACAAATTTTTACCTTAGAATTTCAGCTTTTGTCATTGTTTTGAAAATTAGCTCATGGTGGACTTGGAAGCATCCATTCTTATTCCCGTCTTTTGCAGATACATTTTAAGGGAAGACAGCACATATCTGTGATGGCGAAAATCATTTGTACTCCCTCCCGCCTTGCTGCTTTTGCTTAAATATATAGTTAACTTGTTTAAGTAGCTGAAGAGGTATTTATTAATGGAAAGTGTTTTTATTGGCGGTTCCCTTGAAGTCACATTTGATTTTCCTTTGTAACTAAATAGTGTTTGTAACAAAATTATCTACTCTGGGGAGGGAAAGCCTCAACTCCAGAAAACTTTTCAATGCTCTTTCCACATTTGTAGTTAAGAAATTCTAAAGATGTAGAGAGTAGACTGGTTATGGCAGATAAATGAGATTGTTAATGTAACACAAATTATTAAAAAGTCGGGAGGAATTCAGGATATAGAGGAACTTGTTAAATAAATGTAACTGAAGCAGGGAGGTTTTATTTAAAGAGAGGGTGTGTAACCACATTAATCCTGTTAGTCCTTATCCTGCACTAGCCATTTTTTAGTGTTAAATGGTGTGATTTAAACATAAATGAACTTTTGTCAATGGTTTTATTTAGAAATAGCATTACTTCCCTCTTTTAAGGAGGATTTTAATTGTCAATAAATTTCATTGTTGTTCTAATAAGAATGTAAAAGATAACCTCGCTCCCAGATATTGAGTGTATGAATGAATATTTTGCTTTTCATTCAATACCTTGTATCTCCTCCAGGTCTTTCAGTTTGCTTTAAAAATGATATAAATTTTGTGGGAGAATAAATATAACTTAAATATTGCTGTAAATGTGTAATCATTTTAATCTGGTTATTGGTTTTTATGTTTATGAAATGCTTTTTTAAAGAGGTTCAAAACAGTCAAGTCTCTGGGTGAGTTACTGGTAAAAATCCATCAGGTTCTTAGTTGTGGAATATTTATATTCTTAATACCATGACTTTCTTGTTTGGTGTATTAATTCCTTTATTCTTCTGTTTGAGAGAGTCTACTTTGAGAAATTTTCTTCCTTATCAGATTTAACAGAAGAAATGTAATAGTTATACCATGGATCATCTAATTTTCAAACCGTGTTGGTTAGTTAAACTAACTTTGGTATATAGTTCTTTATCGTGTTCAATAAAGAGTTGTATTATGTTGTATGAAGTGAAGGAGTTGTGTTCAGCTGTATGATTGTCCCACCACTTAGGTTCACATCAACAGCGAAGGATCTTTTCTTCATTTTCTTAAATTTCTTTATTCCTTTAAGATTATTTAAATTTAAGAAATCTATTTGTGAAGCAAATTTCTGAAGCAGTATTAAGCAATAGGAATCTTTTCTTTCTCTTCTTCTAGCTATATACACATACATATGTATGTTTTGATTAGAAGGAAAAATTTAATCTTTGTTATAGTATAATGTAGATACAGTTATTATTTCTTATTTTTAGAAATTAATAAAACTAATAAAGCTTGTTTGGAAATCTCAGAAGATCTTTAGTAGTATACCTGCAACCTCAGCAGTCCTTTCTTTATTTATACAGATTTCCCTGTCTATTGTGGCCGTTTGCTCTAATTTAAATTTCCCATGGCTTTGGGTTGCAGACTTGGTTTTCTGCAAGAGTGCCCATGCTTACATGGTCATATATTCTGGGTGACTTTTCCACTTTTTCTTTTTTGTTATTTTGTTGATTGCTGAAGGGAAAGAGGATTTTTTTTTTTTTAAACTTGTTTCTTTGTTTTGATCTTTCTTCCTTAGCCCATCTATTTGTGTGTTGTTTTGTTTTGTCTTGCAGATTGGAAAGAATTATTGTGTGGTACTTAGATCCATAGGGACCAGCAGGAAAAAACTAATTTTGTTCTTGGTTTTGTTTTGTTTTTTTTTAAATAACAGTGGGAATTTAATTTTTGAGCCATTGAGAAGCTCAAAAAAGTAAGCTTTATGCATGAAATAGATGGAAAATTATTAATCCTGAAAATTTCTACTTATGGTCACTTTATCGTTGGAATAAAAATGTTATTTTTATAGTTGAACCAAGTTAATACTAGAAACACTAATTAACAGTAAGTCGTACTGTTATAAATTTTTAATTTAAATATTGTGTATTAAAAGATCTAAGAAATCATTTATAATTTGATATACGATTTTTCTTACATTTAATTTTTGTTGTCCATGATGTGTATATATTCACATAGACAAATGAACATACAATTGATTGGAGACATACATTTTTACCTTGACTGATCTTAAAAGTTGTCCTTTTCTTGCAAAAACATGCTTATTTTTCAAATGTGAAGAATTTTGTTTTATGAAACAACTTTATACTGCCGAGTGTTAAGTCCTCAGAGAAGTGCTGTGGCAATTTAAATATTGAATGATTAGTTACTGTTGTAAGGCAAAAGTAGAGGCCTCTAAGTATATTCTCTGAAATATATTTTCATTAATATCTGAACACTTTAAAATGCCAAATTTTTGTGATCAAAGCTACTTATATTTTACAGTTGTTTTGTGAGGATAGCATCACACAGTAGCATATTTAACTGAATTTTGTATTTATCAAATTAATATAATAAAAAGATCCTTTTTACCATTTCAAAAATTCAAAAAATTTTCTACTCTACTACGAAAAATGATGTTGTGATAAACCGTAAATTAATGGGCTAAAAAAACTTTCTAATGTTGATAAATAGGAAGGAAAAGAGTAATTTTGATAATTTTATACTTTTAGGGTCTTTTTCTTTAATTGATTATACATTATGGTAGTGAGGTATCTAAGATGCTCTTTTTGGATGTCTGTTAAGTACTTCGGGAATTGGGGCAATGGCAAGCCTTTCTGTGTCTGTTACAGGTTTTTACTTGTGGATTTTATTGCTCTTAGAATATGAAACTGATTCATAGAGTTTGTGATAACCAAAAAAGAAATAACATTATTGAATTTTTGTTTTCTTTATTTTTTCTTTTCAGTTATTGTGTTTCACATTTTAATTTCTAGCAACTGACTTCTCAAGAAGTAGTTTCTTTCAGAATCACTGAGAGTTTCAGACTAGGAAGAAAATGTATCCTGATAGTCTAATTATTAGCTGTTGTTTGTCCATGGCAATTCAGATAATCTTTTGAATTTTTACTTTTTGATCATAGTTATAGGCTTTATAAGTTTGTAAAATTATTCCTCCTAATTCTGATTAACATTTTAAAAGTCATTTTATAAGTTTGAACTTGATGCTCATATGTAATTATTGAGAGACACAAATAACCTCTAAAATATATTTATTTCTAATAGTCACACCAAATCAGGGTATAATCTGTGATATAAAAAGTTATCCCACTGTAAAAGTATGCAGCTTTAAAAATAACAAGTAATTATTCTGTTAGCACATTTTACTAGCAAATGTTCTGGAAAATGTTATTAGTTTTTAAAGCTCATAGCACAGATTTTATTGTGTGTGACTTTAGTAGGAGAGCCTTGTAAAGCCGAACTTGAAATTTATTAAGGAAAGAACAAACTAGTTAAGTGCTTTTATGCTGTTAAAAAACTTCACAGACAATTGTCAGACAACCTTTTTTTTTTAAAGGTCATGATTACTTGATGCCTTTTCCAGTCTTTATTTGAAACTCTAGTTTTGTAGGATTTCTTTTTTGTTCTTCCTCTCTCTTTTTTTCTTTTGGCAGTGGGTGGAAGATTCTTTTAAAACTGAATGGCTGAACATGTATGGTAACTATTAAAATATAATGGAAATATTTTTATTCATGATTTTTTTTTTTAGACCAAAAAATGCTGAAGGTAAGTCAATGAGGGTAAAATCACATTGTGTTGTGTGGAAACTGTTTAGATTTAGAGCGTTCTGTTCAGAAAAGTAGGCTCTGAATTAGAGCTTTAAATTGGGGTTGTTTGTGAAATATTTTACAATTCTCTTATTGCTTGGTGTTTTTATGTCTCAGTGTTCTAGTTGATTGTTGGTATTTCCTCAAAAATAACATTCTGTGTATGAGAGAAAATAGGAGGCGAGAACAGAACGAGTGGGGGGGAGAAAACTCCTTCCCCTAAATGTTGCCACCTGACAGGTGGAGATATCAATGCCATTATAGATTTTCAAAACATAGAGTGCTTGAACTCTCTTTTCTAAGTTTGCTTAAACTTTGATATGTTTCACAAATTTTGATAATAAGTATTACAATTTTAACTCTGGTCTTTATGCTAAATTAATTTAAGCTTTTATAAATTAACAAAACAGTGCCTTGAGGCTAATTGCTAATATTCAGTTATATAAGTAATATTTCTTTGATTATGGTATTTTGATTTTATTAATATGATGAGCTAAAATTATAAAAAGTCAGTAAGAGTACAGAAATTGAATTATGTAAAATTAATTTGGATATTTTGAAAGTATGCCTTGTGTAATACTTTTATTTTTTTAGTGTTCTAAGAGCATCTGTTGGTCTTCAGTACTCAGAGAATTTAGACCTTTTAATTTTAAATATTGATGTAAATTAACTAGAGCCATCTTTTTTTAAATTGCAGGATCTTGAGGCAAATACATAAAATTTGCTGGTGGTTGGCTTATTTAAATTTTAAGTGATTAGACTTTGTGAAATAAGAATAAGGCCTTGGATTTTATTTAAGAAAGCATACTTAATTTAAAAGTACTAATACTAGAACAAGAGAGATCTTGTCAAGTATAGCAAATCCATATCCATAATTATTTTCAATCACTAGAGAGGAAGATGTGAGTTACTAAAATCTTCTTTGTTAGAAGTTATAAATTATATTTTTAAAAGGGACGAAAGGGAAAAAGTAACTTCTTTCAGGCAGATTTATATCATCTTACATTATGTGTTATTTGTGGACTTATGTCACAAAAGCCTGTAAAACTTCACAAAAGAATTAAGTGCTTTTTAATTCAGTAGGCTTGCTGAAAACTCTTTTTTGATATATTTTAGAAAAGTTTCTGCATGATATTTTTCTTTTTTAAAATTTAGTGATTCATCTGGGTACTTTGTTTCAATTCTAATCTTTCTTATCAGTTTAGATATATTCTTATTTTTTATTTAAAAATTTATTACCAGTTATATGTTATTGCTTGGGTACTTTCTCACTGTTCCCATTTCATTTCATTCATCTATGACATTTTATCAGCCAGCTATTGACTATTTTATTGTACTTTCTTGTACTTTTGTTGAAAGTTATAGGCTTCAAGTCTAAAGTAAGAGCTAGTATATATTACAGTGCATATGACCATTTCTAATTTGACCTGTTACTGTAAAGAAGGCTAACAAGTGTGTATGACTAGCCCACCCCTTCTGGAGCAGTTGAAAACAGGCCTCAGAAGACTCAAAGGAATTCTTTTAACTCCTACCAGGGCCACGGGGTCAATGTCAGATTTAGTCATGCTGTTATTTTAGCCCAGTGGTCCAGAGAGATGACTGAAAAGTGAGTCTTTTATTTCTTTTTTTGTGTGGTTATTAACAGGATTAAATGTAAGCCATTGTGTACTTAGTACCAATTAGTTTCTCATCTGAGAGGTTCATTATGATTTTTTGTCAGTCTTCATCTTGTAATATTTGTTTCATTGTTTGATTAGTTAGGGGGCTGAATGGACTAAAGAAAAGTTTGATAGCAGTGCTTTTAAATTCATTGAGAATTTTAATAAATAGTCAACTTTTCAGATATGTAGACCTTGATTTAAAAATGGATCACATTGAAAATTGAAATGGAAAATGGTGAAGTTAAGTAAATTGTTTAAAATTTTCCTTTTCCTGTTATATTTTTTTCAGTCTTAAAACAGAGTATCTTTATTATATCAAATAATACTATTTCCTAGAAGTCTACTTCAGATTCTTATACATATTTCTTAAAATTATATTCAGTTTGCTGTGAATATATAGTTATCGTTAAGGAGGGACACACATCAAAAAGCTCCAAAATTTTAAAAATTCTTCTGGTTTCTAGGTTAGAAACATACATTGAGCTATTAAAAAGTAGAACATAAGAATTCTAGAACAAAGATGGTTGTTAGGTGTAAACAAGCCTTAATTGAAAAAGAAGCAGCCTGAAGGTTGATTCTGTATGCTATCATAAACACGTAAAATGCAAAGTTGTATGAATTCAAATAGGAGGAGCACATGTATGCAACTTTTTAATTACTTATTAGATTGGTGGTTGCTTTAGAACCTTGACTTAAAAAAATTCTTATTAAAGTAAGTGTTTCATTAGGTAACATGTCTCTTTTAATATATTTATTGAAATACCGCAATACAATTTTGGACAAAAATTGTTGTTATAGACTGAATTGGAGATGCTAATTTTAGCTGAAAGCAAGGAATATAACCCAGAATTAAAATATGAGTTATTTTGCTAGTAAGCAATTATCCGAAACAGTAGGTCTTATATCCTGTTGTTGAAGTGTGTACAGCACACATTTTCACATGCATTCATCTTTAAATGAATGTGCCCTTAGGCTGATTCAGACTTGATATTAAGTGTTTTTAAACATTGGAAGCGATAAGTATTAATTTAAGCAAACGTAATTACTATTGTAACTTACTCTTTAATAAGATAGTTGCCTAATTTATCTCAGCTTGTCTGTTGTATGCTATTTAGATTATACTGTTGTACGAAGTCCTTTGCTTACTGCCATAGTGTTTTGGTACCTAGATTGCTTTATTATGGAATTGAATATTCAAGATTTTATGATCCAAATAAGTTATGAAGCATACAGATTCTGACATATAATTTTTTCCCCCTCAAATTGGTTTCAGGCATAGTGAATGGATAGCTCTTGCTTTTTAGTATTTGTGTATCCAATTTTCTGAGAAACATATTTCTACAAAGTCTGTATATATGTATTTTTTTTTTAACTTTTCTCTTTGATTGTAATCTGAAGAGGACTTAGACCTCTAAATAGAAAAGGTCTTTTTTGACTATGTGGTAAATTAGACTTGCTTTATTATTGTCCAGCAGTCAATATCCCTTTACTTACTCCACCCCCTTTTTAAAAACTTAAAAGGTGTGGTACCTGTATTAAGTTGCTGGCAGATTTTCAAGTAACAGGAAGTAATTCAGTAATTTCCTGTTGTGATATGTTGTTCATTAAATAGGATAGTAGTATCTTTTGAGCAAAAAATACAGTATTTGCTACTGAACATTTTCTCTCAAGCTCTTTGGAAAATAAGAGAAGTCTTTAGTATAATGGCCTTATAATATGGAAAAGAATAGACTTAAAATAATTTCTCTTTTTATTACTTTGTATTTGACTTCAGAAGAAGCTGAAGGAAGTAGGTAGATGTTAAGTTGAAAATCTGACTCAGTATCAGATGCTTATATAATGTAATATAATTTAAAATAGTGAACATTTATATTGATCTAATACTTCAAAAATGTAGCAAATAACATCAGCTATTTATAACTTCTTTCTTAAAGTTGAATTAACTTTAGATATCTAATAGAGTAGGTTCAGAAATTAACGTTCAAATAACTGTAGGAAGTATAAGGTAAAGGACAGGCAATCCTAAAGATAATTCATTAGGGCTTCTGTTTCTTTAGCATCTTTCATATAATAGTAACAGTTGCGAACAATTGAATCATGTATGCCAGTTTAATAAACAATTATACTGTTAAAAAGTTGTCCCTATTCCTTATAATTGTTTCCCAAACATCCTCAAATTATGCTACTTTAAAAACAGTGCAATGAAAGTTTGGGAACTTAAAGAATATTATTGATTCTAAGACTACTACAGAATGTGTTCTTTCCTTATGAATGACGTTCTTGGGATAATAGACGTTGAAATATAATTGAAAAATGTTTTTTCTCATATAAGCTACGTTTATTAATGCCTCGTTTTTCTGTCTAACCAGGTGAGGCCTAACAAATAAAGCAAAAAATAAATAAATAAATAGAAAAAAAAGCTGTTTCAAAAGTGTCTAATGTTGGCTGATACAGAGATATAGATGTATTATTTATTCCATAAAATTAAAGCATTAAAGATAGGGGGAAAAAAACCAAAACAAATTCCAAGAAGATAAATGGAAGTTTAGTGAAGAGTGAATAGAGTAAAAATATAGAGCCAGTATTTCAGTCCTTGGCTAAATTTTATATCCAAAGCTTTAACATTTTGGGCTTCTACATTTCCTGAAATCCAAATGACTTTCTTTCATAAAGGCATGGCAATCATGTTAGGATTAAAAGTAATAGTTCATATTGTGCTTTTTATTAGCATCTAAGAAACCACCAGTATTTGAGTAAATAGTAACTTAGAATTGATTTTTTTATAGCTGTTAAATGTAGACCAAACATTGGTGGCTTTTGAATGAAAAGAAAGTATTATTTTAACTTACTGTATTTGATGCATTTTATTTAATTTTATTTATTACTTTGTTTGAAATGTACCATACACAAAATAGTCATTTATATACTGTGATATTATTGGTTTAGCCAGGCCCATTGACCACTTAAAAAACGTGAGTTTTTAAAATCACTAATATTTGTCAGCTAATATTTATTAGCATTATATTTTTAAAAGTATCTACATTGTAATATATTTTGATTAAAAATGAATTTTCGCCTCCATTTTATAAAGATGCTCTGTAAGAACACTGGTGGTAGTAATGTTTATGTATGTATCTTTCACTGACTTTTACCTGATATCTTAAAGTATTAGTAATTGTTTTTTCATATTGGGGAGAAAAAAAGAATCTATACTTCTGTGGTTATTGTTGATGGTGGTTTTTTTTTTTTTTTTAAACCTTATAGACATGTTGTAGACATTGAATTAAGAAGTCTGTAAACTTTTTTCTGTGGTATTGGCTGGGAGCAAAGACAGATAATATGAGACAACAAAAATAATAGCCAAAAAAATATATTTCATATCCATCCATTTAGCCAACAAATAATCAGCACGTACTGTGAGTCACTGTGCAAGGTGTGCTGGTACATAAGAAGATGAATGAAGTATAAACCCTGACCCCACAGATGCTAGAGTTTAATAGAAGAAACAAGAGATAAGTGGTATAAGAAGAGTTTGGGGGGTGTGGGAGAGGAAAGACTGCTTTCATGATGGGTAGAGGTGTGAGGGGGAGATAGAATATGTCATATATTTAGTGGGGCAGCAGACTCTTAATTCTGTTTTGAATAGGTCAGTGTTTCCCAGACTGGGTTCCATAGTCTGCTAAGTTCCATTTGGATGAGAAGGTTTTTTAGTTCCTTAAGAATTTTAAGAAGTTGTAATTTTATTTTAATGTTAAAAAGGTACTGTACCTGTTATAAAAGTAACACTTTACAGTGATAATTTACAGTTCAAAGACATGTTATAGGATGAGACTTTAGTTTTTTAATTCAGCATTTCTCAATTTGGGGTTTGTACGCAGATTTGATGTTCAAGAGAACACTTTTTTAAGGGGTTTATATATTTTTTTAAGTTTGAGAAACCAAGGCTTAGGCTAATATTTTAAATTAGTTCATACCCTCTGAACCACATTCAAATTGATGGCAGGAGGTAGGTGGCCCAAAAGTATGTGAATAGCAAGGGGATCCATTTTGGGGTTACTTTTTTTTTTCAGGAGACCAGGCAATTGAACAAGGTAGCTGAGAGTTCCCTCTAGGTTCCAAAATTCTTGAATTTTTGATGTCACCACTATTTAGGATTTAAAGTGGTAACAGTGCTGATAAATAGGCATAGCTTGTGTGATTTTAAACAGTAGTGACCTGTGTATTTATTAAAATAGAGGGTAGAATTCCTAAATATATTCTAAACATAAGCTAGATCTGTTAAAATTGTTTTTGTTATAATAGTATCTTATATAGTAATCAAAGCCTTTTATAACTGATTACTTTTGGAGTCCTGATTTTATTTACTGCTTATAGTTTTGCAATAAATTAACAGTTTACTTTCATTAGAATTTATTAAACCTAGTTTATCTTGTAGAGTATTAAAGGATTTTGTTTCATAAATTGGGGGGAAACTCATAAGGAATAGACAAGTACTCTTTATAGTTCAGTGTTTCTGAAGAAATTTGGGTTTCATGTTGGGTGAATTCAGCATAGTAAATACAATAATATCTGTACTGAATATCCCAAACATTGCACAATTCGGGGGAAAAACATTTTTCTTTATTTTGTCCTTCTTAAAAATTTTTTTATAGAAAAAAAATACCTCATCCACTCCCAACAAACAAAAGTGATCAAAGTAAGAGATAATGGCTTTCAGTTCCTTGTATTTTTTCTGACATCTGTCCAGGTTTTTAGGATGGGGAATTCCTAGGAATGAATATTCTTATCTGGGGGGAGAAAACTATCTATTTCGATTAGGGAAAGTTAGGGTGACATTAATTGCTCACATCATGTATAGAACAGAATGAATTTGGTTCATGTGTAGATTCTTATTTTCTTATAGTGTTTTGCACATAATATGTGCTGCTTTAGGATAATATTTTAGTACTGTTTGGGGTTCTTAATAGTTCATGTGTCAGCTTGCCTTTATAGAAAAATATATTTAAGTTGCTTTGACAGACTTTAAATAACAAATGGGAAACACGTAAATGCAGTGTTGCCATGTTCTCTTTTGTCTTTCTTAATTTTTTTAATTCCTGAACAATTGCAAGCATTTCTCATAATTTCCTATGCACAGAAATTTCCTGAAACATTAAGAAGTTGCTAAAAGACTCAAGCTCTGAAAGAAGTCCCAAAGATACATCACTGTTTGACTGCAAACATTTTTAAGAAGTCACTGATTGTAATGAACACAGCCTTTAATGGTAGTTTTTTCTTTCCTTTTCATGAGAATGTGACAGAGTGTCATTAAGGTTTTAGAAATGTATGCTCCTGAAGAAAGGAGGATCACTAGGACTACAATGATGCCCAGTATGTGGCCGTGGGATTCTCAGTTGGGCTCTTTTTAGGTTTTTAATCAGGTTGGGGAAGGGGGATGGAGAGGAAGGGAATGGGAATAGACAAGAGCTTTAAGACACCTGTGCACGAGAGTATTTACTTTCTCATTCATCTCCTAGATGTTGGATTTGTAGGGTCTATTGTAGAAAGGCAAACCAAATTATAAATATTTTGAGGGCCAATAAACAAAATCAGACCTAACTATTTATATTTGGAAGCGTATAATTCTTTTTTGCATTTAACTTAAACTGTTTGGATTTATTAAATCTGAAATTTCATTTAAATTGTAATTTCACTTCTGCTCTAAGGATATTGTTTTAACTCATTGTTCTTTTCTGTGGTGACAGTAATTGCCCTTGATGTATTCTGCAGGTCAATCAGATTGTATCACAAAAGAGTGCAAATAATAAATGTGTTCCAGAAACAGCTATGTCTCAGTAGAGGAACAGAAAAGCATATTTTTGCATCAGACATTGAAATAACATCCAGAAGGCATTGCATCAAATATAAATGTAAATTTTTTTAGTTGGGTGTAGGGTGGAAAGATGGGTTATTTTTATGCGTTCAGCCGGAATTTCCTCCTTTAAGTTCCTTAACAATAGGAAACACCATCAACCTCATATTTAATGACTGACATTTAACATTTATGATGTTCGTTTGATGATTTTTAAAAAATTACATTGTATATACAGTGCTTGAGAAGTTAACTTTCCTTTTTAGTAAATTGTAACAGTTTCTGAGCAGGTGTTTTCTGTGAATCCCTCTAGCACTGGAATTTAGAGACATGATTTATCTATCTATTTCTTCACTTTTTTTTCCAGCTGAAATCAGAAAGAAATTGCTAGACTCCTTCAAGTCTGTTTCTCAGTGAGAGCAAACCTTTTCTCTACATAAAATGATTATTCTATTCAGTTTACTTGGGATTGCTTTAACATTACAGCTGACATTGGAAAAGGTAGCTGTTATTTTACTTTTTTACTTAGCTACCCAGGTTTTATTAAAATTTTAAAATTATCTTCATATGTTAAATGTTAAATACTATTTTCCTTGACTTTAAGCTGATGTTGGGGCCTTTTTGAGCTCTGAATATAAACTTAGATCTCATGGGTTATTTCTTAGTAGACTTGCTGGTGGCTCAGTGCTATTCTACCTCAGTAGTTCTTTATTTTGGCATTATATATTCCCATACAAAATAAAATCTCTCATGAACCCTCCTCCCTTTTTTAAAAAATGAATTGAGACCAACAGTTTTCTAGTCTGATCTGGCAACCTGGGCTTAAATTAGAGATGACTAACAGTCATAGTAGTATATACTAGAAAGGATTGAAAATTTCTTTCCCTAGAAAGCTATAAAGATTTCTCACTATCTACAGAAGATTAAATAACCTGCCTTGAATTATGTAGGAAAATAGTGAGACCTGAACTTCCCCCTTTCTTCATGTCCTGTTTGCTGTTACTCTTTTTTAAAATAAACTTTTAATTTTAGAAGTTTTAGGTTTACAGAAAAATTACAAAGATGGTACAGTGAGTTGCCATATGCCATACACTGTTTTCTCTGTTAGTAACATCTTACATTAATAGGGTACGTTTGTCAAAATTAATGGAATAATATTGTTATTTTATTAACTAAAGTCCATCCTTTATTCAGATGTGTTTAGTTTTCACCTAATGCCCTTTTTCTGTTCTAGAATCCTATCCAGGGTACCACATTACATTTATTTGTCACGTATCTTTACTTTAGGGTTCTCTTCGCTATGACAGTTTCTCAAACTTTCCTTGTTTTTGATGGCCATATCAGCTTTGAGGAGCGCTAGTCACGTATTTTCTAGAATATCTGGCAGTTGGGCTTTGATGTTTTTCTCATGGTTAGACTGGGGTTAATGGGTTTTGGGAGGAAGACCACTGTGAAAGAATGGGCAATTCTCATCACATCTTACCAAGTGTGAATGCTATCAACATGACTTAGGATGTTAGCTTTGGTCACCTGGCTGATGTAGTGTTTGTCCAGTTTCTCTACTGTAAAGATAGTTTTTTTTCCTTTCTTCTTTCCATACTGTATTCTTTGGAAGGAAGTCACTATATATTGCTCACAGTTAAGGAATAGAATATTCTTGAGGGTGGAGTATCTATAAAAATTATTTGGAATCCTTTTCCATGGGTGGTTTGTCTGTTTTTCCTCATTCTTTCATATCTGTATGAACTCATGGACATATTTATTTTGTACATTGGGTTATAATCTAATAACACTTTATTGTATTGCTTAAAGTGTCGCAACTTTGGGAGTGCTTTCAGTTGGCTCTTGTGCTTCTTTGACATACTCCCATCATTTCTTTTGTTGTTGTTGTTGTTGTAAAAGCACCTCCTTACTTTCTGGCACTACAAGATGTTACAGCTTCATCTTGTATATTTCTTTCCCCAGACCTAGAATCAGCTATTTCTGGAAGGAGCCCTGGTTCCTTTAATTGTAGAATGATATTGGAAACCAAGATCTTGGTACTCAGTGTTTCTCTTTACTTTTAATATAGCTATAATGGATTGAATCAAATCATAGACATATTTGAATATCTACTCTTTGATAATATTATATAAAATTCAGTGGATGATTCAGACTATAGCCATATTCTCAATGATTCATAAGGAAGATTTGGTTTATTTAGGAATTAATCTAGAGATATTTGTATTCTCACGATATTAATTTAAGCCTCTTTTTTGGTTTGGTTTGTCTTGGTTCTTCCCAGGTTTCTTTCAGATTTCTTATATTTTGCTTCTGAGGAAACTTATTTTGTAAGTTTATTACATCTTTTTTGTTTTAAAGAGACAGGGTCTTGCTCTGTTGCCCAGGCTGGAGTGCAGTGGCATGATCATAGCTCACTGCAGCCTCAATCTTCTGGGCTTCAGTAATTCTCCAGCCTCAGCCTCCCCAAGTAGCTGGGATTACATACAGGTGTGTGCCACCGTGCCAGCTAATTAAAATAATTCTTTTTTATGGAGATGAAGTCTTGCTGTGTTGCTGAGGGTGGCCTCGAAGTCCTTGCCTCAAGTGATCCTCCTTCTTGGCTTCCCAAAGTGCTGAGATTACAGGCGTGAGCCACCATAACTGGCCCTCTTGTGTCTTTTGTATCTTCCTAAAACTCATATTAATGTTTGGGCATGATCCATTTTTGAATTCTGTTACCACTTTTTAGAATTTGATATGTATGTTTTTCTCCTTTCAAAATTCTTGTACTCTGGATGATTTTTAATTGGGGAGGTTACCCAAACCTTTGGCATTATTCTCCTCCTTAATTATTGCATGGTTTTTAATAAATTGTATGCAATATGCATTGGGTACTAGGATTATATGAAACATGTTTATAATTTTTATTTAACTTTATTTTGTAGGGAAACTGCCACAAAAAGGAGAGGTATTAGTAATTAAATCATTTTAGGATGGGGTGCATAAGTCCTGTGTGGTAACTGGGCATTGCGTATTCATCATAAGAACCTTTGGGGATCTTGATTACTCTCGATGATAGGAGGGTACCAACTGTTTTTTCTTTCCTTGTTTAGTATCTGTAATGAAAATAGTGCTTATAAGCTTTTTTAGAATTGTATTTCATTATTAATTGCATGATATATAATAGTTAATTAGAGATTCTTGATCTCAGTTTGATGCTTTTAAAAGTTAAGGTGAATGAAATTGGACCCTTATCTTACACCATACACAAAAATCAATTAAAAATGGATTGAAGACTTAAAGGTAAAACCTGAAACTGTAAAAATCCTAGAAGAAAACGTAGGGGAAAAGTTGTTTGACCTTGCTCTTGGCAGTGGTTTTTTGGATGTGACATTGAAAGCATGGGCAACACAAGCAAAAACAAGCAAGTGGGACTACATCAAACTAAAAAGATTCTACACTGCAAAGAAAACAATCAACAAAATGAAAAGTTAACCTATAGAATGGGAGAAAATATTTATAAGCCATATAATTGATAGGGGGATAATGTTCCAAAATTTATAAGGACTGCATACAGCTCAGCAGCAAACTAAATAACCTAATTAAAAAGTGGGCAAAGGACCTGAATAGAAATTATTCCCAAGAGGGGATAAAAGTGTTTTAATATGTATATGAAAAAGTGTTCAATATCACTAATCATCAGGGAAATACAAATCAAAAGCACAATGAGATACTAGTGCATACCTGTTAGGATGGTTATTATTAGAAAGTCCATTGATAACAGATGTTGGTATGAGGATATGGAGAGATGGGAACTCATAATACACTGTTGGTGAGATTGCACATTGGTACAGCCATGTGGAAGCAATTGGGATTCCTCAAAAAACTAAAACTAGAACTACCATCTGATCCAGCAATTCCACTTCTGAGTATATGTCCAGAGGAAGTGAAATCACTATTTTGAAGAGTTATCTGTACTGCCGTGTTCATTGGGATGTATAAGGCATACACTTAGTAAGCATGTACTTCAACTGGTTGAAGTGGAAGTGAGTGTGTGAACTTGAGAGTGAACTACCACTGATGATTAATTTAGTATTCAGGAGCATCAATAAGTTTTATAAAACAAATCGAGAGTGTTGATTATTTTAGTCAGTGGATTAAGTAAAGATTTGTTAAGAGAGCATTTGTTGTGACATTTTGAGAGTCTCCATCCCTGGATAGAAACCAATTAAAATGTCCCAAGGAGTGGATAAATATATAGTTACTTTTCCCCTATGTCCCAAATGCTTAGGGATGGTATAGTCCCAAGGAAGTTGTTTGGTTTTAAGCACTTAACCCCACATTAAACAAGAATTTGTAGGCAGGACAAATTTGATGAGTGAAGCAAAAGTGGGAAATAACAAAGGCCAAAAATGGATTTTGATTATGGATGGTGGTGGTCAAGTAATGGAGGATGTGGGATAGGTGTGTAAAGAGTATCCGGAGGGACTATGCAGGGGGGGTAATTATATCAAACAAGATCAAAAAAGTCATTTATATGACATTTCCCCGTTGAGATTTGTACATTTTATCTTGAATTTTATATTAATGAACATAATAAATTCATGTATTTAGCTAATATGGAAACAAATGTTTTTTCTTTCTGGGGTGGTTTGACTAACATGGTTTTATTGTATAGATATAGAAATTATAAAATGAATATGGTAACCTTTTTATCTTATAATTCTCCTTAGAATCCATCATTACCAGAATGATTTTGTATAAATGTGTGAAAGATGAAAGAATGTGGGACAGCTGACAGTTGTTTACAACCTCGTTTGCAAATGGCAACAAAATATATTAGTTTGCTGAATAAAAAAATTAAGCTTATTTTTCTTTCTGTATTGTATTAATTGTATTATAGCATGCCACAGCCACTTTGAGTGCAGTCCTCCTGGTCTTAGAACAGCAGCCAATTCCAGGAATTAAGAGAATTAGGTTACTTTGCCTAGTGGCACAAAAAATACCCAATGTATTAAATCGTTGGCTTGTCTGTTTGGGGCACAATCAGAAATAAAGTTTAGAGATACAAGTTGATTTACATACTGTTCACATTTGTTCATACTTTAACAGGTATGTTTTTCTGTTTCTCTCTTACTTATATTATTCTTTTTGAAACAGATTTTCAATTGCTGTTAGATCCAGAGGAGCAGAATTTTAATAAAATTTTAGGATAAAGACTAAATTTGTAATATAACTACAATAACTTGATGCTACTGGCTATAAAAATATTTTAACCTATCTTTAATGTGGTTACCTTAATGACTGTATTATAATAAATATTATGTTGGTATATACCATTTTAAAGGATTTTTAAATCTGTTATATCAAGTAATATAAGAAACCCATTTAGTAGTGGGAAAATGTTAATTTTAACTTTAGTATTTCATAAAAAAGATATTATTTTTATACTCAAAGCAGCAGTAAAAGCAGAGATAAGATGATTAGATGAGAACATTTTGATTTTGTTAGGATAGAACTTGTCAGCTGTTATAGCTGACATTATTACTACAACTTAGTGATTTTTATGAGATTTTGGGGGAAAATTGTTTTAACTTTTCTCTCCCAAACACTGAAGGTCTTCTTTGTCTTTCTGTTCTTGTTATATATAACCATTGCTTTTCCATTTTGAAGCTACAAGAATGTAAGACATCTTTGGCTCTATAGAATCTCTGTAGAACCACTGTGCTCTTAAACCTCCTAAGATTAAGGACGAGAAAGTTGCTTTAGAATAAGTAGAAAGACACCGGGAAAACTAATTAGTCCTTAGGGTCTCTGGCAAGTAAAAAATGGAATAAAGAATGCAGTGATTAACTAGAGGTAACTTATTTATAACATGGACCAGAGTTAAACCATAAAATTTAAACTTGAAACTTAATAAATTTAAACTTACATCTTCCAAATCAGTAGAATTTAAAGAAATTTCCCTAATGTTAAACATTGGGACCTTTTGTGGTGTTGCCTTATACAAAGTACATGGATGCCAGACATCCAACTTGAAAGATCCTATTGCAACCTATAATCCTTAAAATAATGTTGCAACTAGGCTGGTCCAGGTGCAGTGGAGTTTACAACTAATTGATCACAACCAGTTACAGATTTCTTTGTTCCTTCTCTATTCCTACTGCATTTGAGTAGCTTAAAAGATTATTTAGGTCATCCCAAATTTGGTTGTATGTCAGATTTAATAATATGTTCTTGGGGTCCACCCCAGACCTAATGAATTAGAATCTATGCAGGTAAAGCTCAGGAAGCTATATTTTAGCCAGCCTCTCAGTGTTAGACAGGCATAGATTGATTGGAAATCACTGCCAGTGCTTTCATTTTCTAGGTGAAAAATCTCAGGCCCAGAGGAGATAAGTGACATGTCAATGTACAGTCAGTTTTGTCCTCTTCTCTGCAGGGCAGCTGCAATTTACAGAGTATTTTGAGCTTAGATCATCATAGCTACAGGACTCCTTTGGTTGATGGACCATGCTCAACTGCCTCTTAGGAGCAAGAGGTTCTGCATTTGACTCTTTAAGACATTGTCACGGCAGACAACATTTCTCGAGCTATAGCAGGTGGACATTAGTTAAATCCATGACAGGAGGGTAATCCAAGTATCTTCTCCTTCATATTAATATCCTATGAATGAGCATAGGCAGATACTTTGGCAGCTTGTAGAGATAACTTCAGCAACTAGATCCCAATAAAAACCTATGAGTAAAATATATAGACGGCTGTTAGCAAAGTGCTACTTTCGTAACCAGCTGTAAGGTGTAATTGACATACTGCACACATTTAAAGTGTACAGGTTGGCCAGGCATGGTGGCTCACGCCTGTAATCCTAGCACTCTGGGAGGCCGAGGCCGGTGGATCGTTTGAGCTCAGGAGTTCGAGACCAGCCTGAGCAAGAGCGAGACCCCGTCTCTACCAAAAATAGAAAGAAATTAATTGGACAGCTGAAAATATATAGAAAAAATTAGCCGGGCATGGTGGCGCATGCCTGTAGTCCCAGCTACTTGGGAGGCTGAGGCAGTAGGATTGCTCGAGCCCAGGAGTTTGAGGTTGCTGTGAGCTAGGCTGATGCCACAGCACTCTAGCCCGGGCAATAGAGTGAGACTCTGTCTCAAATAAATAAATAAATAAATAAAGTGTACAGGTTGATAAATCTTGAGATATATATACACATAGGAAGCCATCATCACAATCAGGATAGTGAACTTAACCAAAATCCCCAGAAATTTCCTCATTCTCCTTTGTAATCCTTGTCTACTTCCTCTCCATACCCTCCTTCATCCTTAGGGAATGATTGCTTTCTGTCATGATAGATTGTTTTGCATTTTCTAAAATTTTTGTAAGTGGAAACATACAGTAGGAACTCTTTTTGGGAGTGGAGGAGAACTGGCTTATTTCAGTCAGCATAATTATTCTGAGAGTCATCTATAAGATAGCAGGTATCAATACTTTTTAAAAATTACATTATATTCATTGTATGGATACCCAGTTTATCCATTCACCTGTTGATGGGTATTTGAATTGTTTCCAGGTTTTAGAAATTACAAATAAAGCTGCTAAGAACATTTTAGTACAACTCTTCATACAGACATAAGCTTTTATCTTGAGTAAATACCTAGGAGTGGAATGTCTGAGTTACATGGGTATGATGAATATGTTTTATCTTTTGAAGAAAACATTAGTTCCAGTGTTCTGAAGTGGTTTTACCCTTTCACATTTGTGCTCATACAGCAGTGGATGAGACTTCCAGTTACCCACATCTTTGCTAACGCTTGCTATAATCAGTATTTATAATTTTAGTCATTCTAATATTTGTGCAGTGGTTTTAATTGTGATTTTAATTTGTATTTCATTAAGGACTAATGATGTTGAGCATCTTTTCGTGTGTTTATTTGCCATCTGCACAGTCTTTGCCTTGGCTTTTTATTCACTTAATAGTGTCTTTTGAAGAACAAAAGCTGTTAAGTTTGAAACCACATTTGTCAGTTCTTTTATGGTCATGTTTTTGGTGTTGAATCTCTGAAACCTTTGCCTAACCAAAGATCATAAATATTTTCTATTGTGTTCCTTTATAAAATTTTTACAGCTTTAGGTTTACCATTTAGGTCAGTGATTCATTTTGTGTTAATTTCTATGTGAAGTAATGTATAAATCGAAGTTCCTTTTTTACATATGGATATCGAACTATTGTAGTACCATTTGTTGAAATATCCTTTCTCTACTGAATTATCTTTGTGCTTCTGTAAAATCAATTGTCCATATATGTGTGAATCTAATTTTGGAGTCTGTTCTGTTCCATTGATCTGTTTGTCTTGATGCCAATCTGTACTCTGTAGATTCTGTAGCTTTATAATAAGTCTCGAAATTAGATGGTATTATTAGTTCTCCAACTTTGTTCATTTTCAAAGTTGTTTTGGCAATTCTAGGTCCTTTGCATTTCTATATAGATTTTAAAACTGGTTGAAATGTTAAAAATATTTAGTACTCCATAATGAACATGGTATATCTATTTAGGTCTTCTTTAATTTCTCTCAATAATAAATTGTAGTTTTAATGTATAAATCTTCTGTCAAGTTTATCTTTTTTATTTTTTTGATGCTGTTGTGAATGATACAGTTTTAAAATTTCAGTTTCCAATGCTGCTAGTATGTATTGGTCTTGACTCCTGTAACTTTACTAAATTCACTTCTTAGTTCTTGAAATGTTTTTGGTACATTCTTTTGGATATTCTATGTTGTTGAGCATATCATGTGCAAATGAAGACAGTTTTACTCCTTCCTTTCCAATGTAGATGACTTTTTATTTTTCTTGCCTTTTGCACTGAATAAAACCTTCAGTAAAATGTTGAAAAGAAGGGATGGGAAATGGATATCCTGGTCTTGTTTCTGATTTTGGGGGGGAAGTATAGAGTCTTTCACCATCATGTGCAATGTTATCTGTAGATTTTTTGGTAAGATGCCATGTATTGGTTTGAGGAAATTTTCTTCTGTTTGCTAATAAGCATTTTTATCCTGAATGGATGTTGGATTTTGTCAAATGCTTTTTATGCGTCTGTTGAGATGATCATATTTTTTTCATATGGTGAATTATACAAGTTGATTTTTCAAATATTAAAGCAACCTTGTATTTCTGGGTTAAGCCACACTTTTTGGTCATGCCACATTATCTTTTTAATATATTGTTGGGATCAGTTTACTAAAGCAATGTTTAGAATTTTTGTGTACATATTAATGAGGGGTATTTGTAGTTTTCCTATAATGTCTTTGGTTTTGTTATCTGAGTAATGCTGGCCTCATAGAATGAGTTGGGAAATATTCCCTTCTCTTCTGTTTTCTGAAAGATTTTAGGTAGGATTGGTATTATTTCTTTGTTAAATATTTGGTAGAATTAAATACTCCATCTGGGCCTAGAGTTTTCTTTGTGGGAAGATTTATAACTACAAATTCAGTTTCTTTAATAGACATAGAACTAATCAGGTTATCAATTTCTTCAGTAAGCTTTAGTGGTTCTTGTTTTTAAGGATTTAAAAAACTCAACTAAGTTGTTGAATTTATTGACACACAGTTGGTCCTAATATTCCCTTATTTATGGTATGTGTGGGATCTCTAATGATATCACCTAATTTTTTCTTTTTGGGGACAGGGTCTCACCTTGTCGCCCTGGCTGGAGTGCAGTGGCATCTTCATAGCTCACTGCAACTTGAACTCCTGGGCTCAAGCAATCCTCCTGCCCTCACCTCCTAAGTGGCTGGGATTATAGGTGTGTGCCACCACACCCAGCTAATTTATATATATATATATATATATATATATATATATGTGTGTGTGTGTGTGTGTGTGTGTGTGTGTGTATTTGGTATAGATGGGGTCTTGCTATGTTACTGAGACTGGTTTTGAACTTCTGGTCTCAAGTGATCCTCCTCCCTCAGCCTCCCAAAGTGCTAGGGTTATAGATGTGAGCTACAGCACCCAGCCCCCTTTCTCATTTTTTTTTCCTCTGTTATATGTGGCTTGCGATTAGTAAATTTTATTGGTCTTTTCAAAGAACTAGTTTTTGTTTTCACTGTTTTTTCTCTATGTTTTGTTTTCTTTCTTTCTTTCTATTGCTTCTTTATTGGGTTCCTTTTTATGTTTACGTGGATTTTATTTGCTCTTATTTTTCTATTTTCTTAAGGCGGAACTTAAGGTTGTTGATTATAGACTTCCTTTAATGATATAAATTTTCTTACAAATACTGCTTTAGGGTATCCAACAAATTTTGGTATGTTGTGACTTCATTATCTCTTTGTTGAAAATGTGTTCTAATTTTCTTTGTGATTTTTTTCTTTGACCCATGGGTTATTTAGAAGTGTGTTATTTAACTTCTCTATATAATTTGGGATTCTCCAGAGATCTTTTTGTGGTTGATTTAAAATTTAATGCATTGTGTTTAAAGAACATACTTTGTATAATTTGAATCCTTTTAAGTTTGTCAAAACTTGTTTTATATCCCAGAATATGGCCTCTCTTAGTAAATGTCCTCAACAAGGATATCATTTAGGTCAACTTTTGGAAAATTTCAGCCATTATTCCTTCACATTTTTGTCTCCCTTTGGATACTAGAATTACATGTATATTAGGCTGCTTGAAGTTGTCTCACAGCTCAGCGATGATTTTTTCATTGTTTTTTGTTCTTTTTCTCTGTGTTTTATTGTAGATAGTTCTTATTGATATGTCTTCAAGTTCACTTATCTTTTCTTCTGCAGTGTCTAATCTGCCATTCATTCTATTCAATGTGTTTGTAGTCTCAGATAGTGTAGCTTTCATCTCTAGAAGTTTTGCTTGTCTTTCTAATATCTTCCATGTCTGTACTTTTTGAATACAAGGAATGTAGTTATAACAAATGTTTTATGGTTCTTGTCTCCTAATTTAACATCTGTTTCGAGTCTGGGTTGGTTTCAGTTGATTGATTTTTCTCCTCATCATGAGTCATGTTTTCCTGTTTCTTTGCATGCCTTGCAATCTTTGATTAGAAGCCAGACATTAATTTTAACTTGTTTGGTGCTGGTTATTTTTTTATATTCGTGTAAATATTCTTGATCTTCCTTCTAGGATAAAATTAAATTACCTGGACATTTGATCTTTTTGGTCTTGCTTTTACGATTTGTTAGGTAGAAACAGAGGAATGTTGGGGCTAATTATTCCTTACTGCAGAGGCAAGACCCTTCTTATTGCTCTATGTAACATCCCATGAATTAATAAAATTTTACAGTCTTACTGTTGGAATCAGGCCCTATTCCCATCCTTGTGTGAGTGCGTGGTACTGTTTTCTCTAATCTTTTTGGATGATTTTTTCCTCACCCTCAGATGATTTTCTTACACATTTTTGGAGACAGAGTCTCGCTCTGTTGCTGGGGCAAGAGTGCTGTGGCATCAGCATAGCTCACAGCAACCTCAAACTCCTGGACTCAAGTGATCCTCCTGCCTTAAGCCTCTGAAGTAGCTAGGACTACAGGTGCTTGCCACCATGCTCGGCTAATTTTTTATTTCTATTTTTAGTTGCTCGGCTAATTTTTTTTCTATTTTTAGTAGAGACAGGGGTTCACTCTTGCTCAGGCTGGTCTCAAACTCATGACCTCAAGTAATCTTCCCACCTCAGCCTCCCTGAGTGCTAAGATTACAGGTGTGAGCCACCATGCCCCACCCACATTTGTTGGGTACTCTGCTGAATACTCATCGGGAGGAGATCCGTGGGATTGTTGTTCTTTGTACCCCTGTCTCCTTTATTTTTAGGTCTTTCAAATTTACTTAACTTGGTCTCCCTGGGTTTTCATCTTGTGCTGCTGAACTCCAGGAGTTTGTCAGAGTCTACCTGGGTTTTTGCTCCCTGTGGTGGGGTCTGGAAACTCTGAAGGCAGTAAATTATCTTAGTTGAAAGTGTAAGTCTAGTATGTACTCTTGATTTGAGTGTAATAATTTCTTGAGGTTTCACTTTCTGCTGTGGAGAAAGTTAAACCTTTTTGACTGTGTCTTCTATCCTCTTAAAGGTTTATGTATTTATATGCCAAAAAGCTTATATTTAAAACTGCTTATTGGGAAAATGAGAATTCACTTTACATTTGGAATTTGCTTATATTTTGTCATATTCAGTATGTCCTCCATAATGCCTAGTAAAAAATGAAATTATGTAAATAAAGTACACAGTACATATTTGAGGAATAACTAAATTAACAAGTTAATTTTTGCCAGGCATGGTGGCTCATGCCTGTTATCCCAGCAACTTAGGAGGCTAAGGTGGGAGGATTGCTAGAGACCATGAGTTTGAGACCAGCCTGGGCATCATAGCAAGACCCCATCTCTAAAAAGATTTTAAAAATTAGCCAGGCATGATGGTGCACGCCTGTAGTCCCATTTACTCCGGAGGCTGAAGCAGTAGGATTGCTTGAGTCCAGGAGTTGGAGGCTGCAGGGAGCTGTGATCGCACCACTGCACTCCACTCCAGCATGGGCGATGGAGTGAAACCCAGTCTCTTAAACAATTCTGAGTTATACTAGTATATAATTTTTCCCATCTTCATTTTTGAGATTTGATATCATCTCAAGGGAAGCATTTCATTGATGCCAGGAAGGCAGATATTTGTTGACTAAAATTCTGGTACTCTGGCATAACTCTAAAAACCCAAACATTTTGTTATGAGAGTGGATCCATACATTACACTAGGGAATCTACCTGCTAGAGGTGAGTTGTCATCCTGAGAGCTGCTTGGAAGACTTGTGAGACATTTCTTTCTTTTGCCACCAGATGTCTGCCAGCTCCTCTGACCTAGATACAGCTCCAGTGGGAATTTCATTATGGATTCTTGATCTTAACTCTAATTCACGGGGTAATCTAACATTGCTGGTTTTAGAATTTAATAGCCTTGAGAATTCTTTAAGATAAATTTGCTATTTTCTTTATCATGGTTTAATGACTTCTATAATATGTTTTTAAAATGTGTACTAGCATTCCTTTGACATGAAAGGGTATGAAGAAAATTTCTAAATTCTGAATCCCATTTTTCATTGATCTTAATTATTGCTATGTTCCTCTTGAACAATTTTGAGGGTGTCGGGTATGGAGCAGACGTCATTGTGCACCCTGATTCTGTCAGTTTGTCATATTATGCTTTGGTGCCCTGTTAACTTTACCTTTCTTGCCAGGTTTAATGAGCTTATTGGCACATTAAAATAAGCCAGTTTGGTTGTTTATCTGTTGACGTTTCTGGGTCAGCCTAGCATGTACATTTGTAATGTTGAGCAGTTCATAAATTAAGAATTAATGTTTATTAAGCAAATAAAAAAGACTATTGTGATGTTCAATTTCATGTGTCAGCTTGACTGGGATAAGGGATGAAATAATGCTGGTAAATACCATTTCTGGGTGTGTCCATCAGGGTGCTTCCAGAACACAGTAGCATTTGAATCTGTAGACTGTGTAAAGAAGACCACTCTTACCAGTGTGGGTGGCTATCATGCAATCTTTTGAAGGCCTGAATAGAACAAAAAAATGGAGGAAGGGTGAATTCACTTCCTCTTCTGAAGCTGAGACCTCCGTCTTCTCTTGCTCTTGGACATTGAGGCTTCTGGTTTTAGGGCCTTCACCTTTGGACTGGAACTTGCACTACACTGTTGTGTGCATACCCCATCCCCCCAATCATTATACTATTTTTTGTGTTTTTCTGCATGTTTGAAATTTTTCATAATAAAATGTTGAGGAAAGGCATCTAACCTTACCATTCTACATTTAAAAGAAAGATGCACTTTACATGTTCTTTTAAAATAGTTTACCTAATTTTGGTGGGAATCTTCCACAAGTACCATCTTAAACAGAATATATGGATGTTTTTCTAATGTCTTAGCATTATTCTAATATCAATTATTGCCTGGTGCCAGACATAATATCTTTTAGAGGTTATTGACATGTATGAGAAATTTGTTTTCAACGAAAATTTTGTAAGATTGCCACACATTTGGAGTTTTTGAATTTTCTTTGCAGACTACCTAAGAGTAGCAAACAGGCTTCATTCCACATACCAACTCCAATCTGTTGAAACAGAATGTTGAGAAGAGTCTTCAGAGCTTTTTGGCTCAGGAAGGAAAACTAAGACAGGATCAGCCAAAATTGTCTATGTGCTTGGGAAAAAGTGATAGAGTGATGGGACTGTTGTATATTTTTGTTATCTAGGGTTAATAAGAGGAATTCGGGTTTAATTTGTGTACCTAGAACTCCTGGGCAGGGAATTTTTCTACTTTAGCTCTGTCTGCCATAATTTGGTTTTGTGCTGAGCTAGGCTGATGTTTAAAGCTGATATTCTTTTGAGGGTACCCTTGCTTGGATTCTCTGGAGTTGTGTTGTGCCCCTTCTTACATTGGCAGCTCCCCCTTTTGGAGAATTTGTCCCTACAAGAGGTCCTCTCAGGTAGATCCTAAAACAGCCTCATGATGGCTGATGCTCTCTGTCCTGTTCCACACTGGGAAAACATCTTTTTTCTTGCTACTGCAAGCAGGTTGTGGTTGCAGAAATTTCCCAGAGGTAGCAGCTACTTGCCTTGTCTTATGCTTTAATAGAAGGAAATGTCACCGGGTGTGTGAGTGTGCATAATACTAATATTTGTGGATCATTTATGAATAAGTTATTTTTAAAGATATTTCTTCGTAAAAAATGGAAAAATAACACAGTGAGTGTGTTATAGTGGTTCATAAAATACTGCCAACATTGCGATTTTAATTTCAGCAACAGTTTTTCTGTGAGCAAATACTTGAGTGAGCAATGTG
Organism: Indri indri; assembly: GCA_004363605.1. NCBI lineage: Eukaryota > Metazoa > Chordata > Mammalia > Primates > Indriidae > Indri > Indri indri. The sequence goes on along the minus strand of RJWJ010004738.1, from coordinate 20,299 downwards.
GGTATTCTAATAGTGTAATAAGTAGTATTTTGGTTGGTGTCTCACTGTTCATTTGGAAGATTTAAAATGTATTTTTTCCCCCTGAGTTCCTTCTCTTTCAACCTCTCATGACTGGAAACTGATGATGAAAGTTTCCATTAAGCAGAATAAGAAAATGTGCATGCAGGCTACTAGAGTTAACTGCTGAAATAGCATTTCATCTTATGAGTACTATAAAATTATTATATAAAAATGTGATACAAAACAGACAAAATAAGGAAAATGTGTATTTCCAAAGTATTTGCCTAGAATTCCTTTTAAAAAGAGATCTCCTATGGTGTGTTTTGAAATCTAATTACCCATAAAACTTCAATTAGATATTACTTTCTAGGAGCAAATTTATTGTACAGAGCCAAATACAACTATATTTCTTTTAGAACATGTTTTTCTTGGTCATTAAAGGACATTTAACTTTTACTCAGACTAAAAAAAAATTTTTTTTAATCTTTTGTGTATCTGATTTGTTGTGGTACACCAGGCATCAAATTCTTCTGATTAAACAGCAACTAGCCCGAATCCACTATAAATTAATGGGATTAACTTCCAATTGGTCCTTGTTATTGCTTAGTAAATCTGTTATTTCTCTCATTAATTTTCTAGTGGCCACCACGTTTGCTTTTCTAGACAGAGCCTGTGTGGTTGTGTTGTGTAGTGTGAATAAATTTGATTTTTGGAATCGAACCTTGTTCAAATAATGGCTGCATTTCCTTGTGCCAAGTCATAACATCTCTAAACTTCACTTTCTTTAATTGTACAATATAGAAAACTACTTTATAGAATTATTACAATAATTAGATGAATTGGATCATGGCAGTCATCCCATATTAGAATATATAGAGCTGCCACATTCTTTTTCACAGTTACACAGTATTCTATCATATGGATACGTTTTATTTATAAAATATATATTAAAGTCCTTTAATTAGATGAACACTTAGATTATGTCCAGCGTTTGTTATTGCCAAGCATACTGTGATAAATATCTTTGTTTAGATGTCATTTTCACATGTAATTATATACACAGGACAGAGTTTTAGAAGTAGTCTTGTTGGACCAAAGCATAGCTCTCTATAGTGGTTGTGTCACTTTATACTCCTACCAGTAATACGTGAGAATGCTTGTTTCACATGTTCTTGCCCACAATCAATCTGATAATTTTTTTTTTTTTTTTTTTTGAGACAGAGTCTCACTCTCTTGCCTGGGGCGAGTGCCGTGGCGTCAGCCTAGCTCACAGCAACCTCCAACTCCCGGGCTCGAGCAATCCTACTGTCTCAGCCTCCCGAGGAGCTGGGACTACAGGCATGCACCACCATGCCCGGCTAATTTTTTCTATATATATTTTTAGCTGTCCAATTAATTTCTTTGTATTTTTGGTAGAGACGGGGTCTCGCTCTTGCTCAGGCTGGTCTCGAACTCCTGAGCTCAGAACGATCCGCCCGCCTCGGCCTCCCAGAGTGCTAGGATTACAGGCGTGAGCCACGGCGCCCGGCCTCTGATAATTTTTTAAGAAAAAAAAAAGTGACATCATTATAGTTTTCATTTGCATTTATTTCTCTTACTGTGGATAAGGTTGAAAATCTTTTTATATGTTTAAGAATACTTTTTGCCCTTTTGTCTGTTGGGTTGTTGGTTGCTATTAATTGATTTGTAGTCTGTTCCTCTACATTCTTCCTTTCCCTCATGAATATGTTATAGCAAATACTGATTCTCCTATCTTTATGTATGTGTGTATAGTTCTATGACATTTTATTTAAAAAAAAATTTTTTTGGACAGTGCTTTAGATGATAAAAGACATCAAACAATGATAAAGAGTTTACAATGGAGAGTCAAGTCTTCCTTCCACTCTTAACCCCATCTCCTGCTTTGTGTTTTCACTGGTTTGTCTTTCTTTTTCTTATTCCCACTGTTTCATGTATCCCTCTCTGTGCAGATGATTTCAAAGTCTGAGTCACCAGTCAAAAGTCTCCCAGCATTCCTTTGGGATTGCCCCATTTGAATGTCATCCCAAATGCAGCTAAACTCATTGTTTTTCCTGTTAAACTGATCTTATAGTACAGTTGTCTTTAGATGTGTCAGCAGTACCACCATTTCCCCAGTCACTAGAGAAAACTATGATACTGTTTTAATAGTATTTATTTATTCACTTATTTATTTGGTAAACATTTCTCGAACTGCTACAGGAGGTACCCAGGTAAAGATGATATTCTTTGTGTCAGGGAATTTATAATCATGTTGGATAGAAACAAGTAAACCATTTTGAAACTGATTAATAAGCACCATGAACAAATACATTATGCATAGGATGCTGTGGTCACACAGAGGTAGGCACGGGATAGGGAGGAAAGGAAGGGAAACTTGAGTTACATTTCTGAAGGCCACACAATGGTAGAATACTATACTCTCGAGAGAAATGTTGAAGGCTGTGACTTTTTGAGGAAATAATTTGACAAGGTATGAAATGTTAAAGAATGGCTGATTCTTTTGACCCAGCAATCTAAGGACATTATCTGAAATAGAAAAAAAGTATATATAAAGGATGTGTGTTTTTTAATTAAACTTTTTTATTTTGAAATAATTAGAGATTAACATGCAATTTTAAGAAGTAATATAGAGAGATTCTGTGTACTCTTTATCCAGTTTCTCCCAGTGGTAACATCTTACAAAACTGTAACACAGTATCACAATGAGAATATTAGTATCAATACAATCAAGATATAGAACAGTTCTGTCACCATAAGGATCCCTCCTCATGTTGGCTTTTTATAGTCCCCATTTCCCCTGCTACCGTCTGTGACCCCTGGCAATCACTAATCTCTTCTCCATTTCTATAATTCTGTAATTTCAAAATAGTTATGTAAATGGAATCATACTTTGTGTGACCTTTGAGGATTGGCTTTTCCATTCCCTGGAGACTCATCCAAGTAGTTGTGTGTATTATTTGTTTCTTTTCATTGCTGAGTTGTATCCATAATATGGATACAGAGTTTGACCATTCACTCCATTCACCAGTTTCCAGTTTTTGCCTATTTTGAATAAAGCTGCCGTAAACATTCATGTAAAGCTTTGTATGAGCATCAGTTTTCATTTTTGTAGAATAAATGTCCAGGAGTGTAGTAGCTGGGTCCTGTGGTGGTTGCACATTTAGATTATAAAGAAACTGCTGAACTTTTCCAGAGTATCTATATTATTTTATTTTTCCATCAATACTGTGAGAGTACAAAGGATGTGTTTATTATGTTTAAAGAAGGAAATAACACATGTCCAGCCAAATGTGAAATAATTAAGGGTTGATCGTACAGCCATATTGTGCAATACTGTGTGGGTCATTAGAAATGTTTTTATGGTGTTTCTGTTAATATTGGAAAATGGTTATATTAAGTTGAAAAGCAGAATCTAAACGGCTGTTATCTCAAATATAATAATAACTGCAGAAGAAGTAGAGAAGTCGTTCATAGTTGATTACTTGAATAAAGAATATTTATGATAAGCTTATGTTGAAGGGTATTTATATTTAACTTGATTCTTATGTTACTCCTGGTAGCTAATGATACCCTTCAGTAAAAAAGGAGGAAGAGGTATATTCTAACCTAAGCAATTCTTGGTTATGGCATTATTTAAGGGTCCTGGAGCATTCACCTTTAGGAAAGTAAATTACTTTTACTAAATGTCTTGCTATGTGCCAGGTGCTTTATGAAAGTTAATTCCCCATTCCCCACAAAACTATTTTGTCCCTTTCATTGTGGTGGAACTGTCTGTTTTATAGACCATATGATCTGGACAGCGTTTCCCTCAGGTATAGTACTTAAGATTAAACAAATTAAAAAATAATAGTAATTTCTTAGTTTTGTTTAAATTGTATTGTTTTGAAGGCTATTTTCTGTCTTATTGAAAATGTAAGGTATTAAGTTGAATAATCTGAAATTCATGTAATAGTTGAATATGGCAATTTCATATGTTTATGATGAATATTTCTTTAGCCTTATGGGTTAAATACACTTTTATTAAGTTAGCCTGGAAACTTAGCCACCCCGTAGGTTCTTACTTCGGTATAAAAATGAGCCCCAGCTTTTAAAGAACAGTCTATCACTTGGTGGTGGTTTAGTTTCTAGCCTTTTATGGTCTTTACCTTGGAGGGAAAAAAAATACACACACACACACACACACACACACACACACATACACACATACATATTCATCAGCAATGTTTCTAAATGTCAGTCACTGCCCTCATTTTCTGACTATGCTTAATGTACCAGTGTTTAAATAGCATCTCAGTGTCCCTGCTGTTCAAGTCATATAGGGTTCATTTAAGCCAAAGCAATTTAGGGAAAAAACTGAAAATACACAAGTAATGGAAACGCTCATCAGTATAGCATACCCATGAATGCTGCAAATGGCAAGACAGATGAGGCCATGGAGCTAAGGCCTTGGACCAGCAGTTCTCCACCAGGCTGTATATTAGGATAAACTGGAGACTTTTTAAAAACTATTGATACCCAGGTCCTACCCCAGAAGTTCAATTTATTGGGACCTAGGCAACAGTGGTTTTACAAGCTTTCCCATAATAATTCTTATGATCAGCCAAATTTTAGAGCCTCTGTTTTGTACTAACTTTGAAAACAATGAGCCAGGTGAGAAATAGCTACAGACTTGGAATGATCCTGTAAGTAGTGATGCAAAGACTAATGCTTGTGCAGTGTGAGAAGCACAGCTGCACTGTTTCTTGATTCCTCCTGCCCCACTGAGCCATGCCTAAAGAAAGCAGTTGTTCAGATTTTCATCTTCAACAATGAAGAATAGCAGTATATCATTATAGAAGTTAAGACATTTGGAAAAATATAACCAGTTTTTTATGAAGGCTGAGGCTGAGGGAGAACACAATAAGGTGATCAACATTAACATCATAAACAATAAGTAACATTAATAGAATGTATCTATATGATGAGAAGGGCACTTTACCCCTGTGATTGTCTTCCCCCCAAACCCATAATCCCAGTCTAAATATGAGAAAAACATCAAATAAATCCCAATGGTGGGACAGTCTATAAAATACCTGACCAGTAGTCCTCAAAGCAGACAAGTTTATCAGAAACAAACTGACAGAGATACTGTCTCAGCCAAGAGGAGCCTAGGAAGACATGACAAGTAAAAGTAATGTGGCTTCCTGGATGGGACACTAGAACAGAAAAAATTAGGTAAAAGCTAAAGAAATCTGAATAAATAATCAACTTCAGTTAACAAGGTTCATTAATTTTGATAAATGTAGCATACAGATGTGAGACGTTACTAATAGGGTAAACTGGGTGTGGGGACTCCTTGTACTATCTTAACAATTTTTCTGTAAATCCAAAAGAGTTCTGTCCTTAACCCTAACCAGTAATTTACTGAAAATGATGCCTTCATAGTTAAGGTACCATGCTCATGAGTGTGTGATTTCTAGCTAGCTTTATTTATTTATTTATTAACCCTGTGCCAGAGTGTGTATATGTCAGTTCACATCTATAACTCTTAATGGAAAATCAATGTAGGATCATTCCATATTAAGAATAGAACACTAATAATATTTGTCTTTATAATGTAGAGCACATACTGGTGTTGTATACCGGTTCTAGCCCCCTCACTAACTGCTAAGGGTTTTTTCCCCTAAGGGAAAAAAAGGGTAGGAAGGAAGGAACAAAAAAAAGAAGGAAGGTATAACTGATGGAAGGAAAGAGAGAAAATAGAAAAAGAAGAAAAGAAAGAAGAAAAGACAACAATGCTTGGCGCATAAACCTCTGTATTTCAATGGTTGTTAGGATAAAACAATTATACTTACAGTGTAAAAGATCTAACATGGTATTGGTACATGATGTTAGAATAATTCACAGTTTTATAAGCAGTGATACGAAATTCAGGTATTGCAGCAAAAGTATTTTGAGTTTACAAAATTAAGCAGTGAAAGCAAACTTTGGGTTTCTATTGAAGAAACAACTGACTTAGCCATTAGATTTTTTTGGATATCTGGGAAAGTAAATTTTGAATGCATTTTAAGAATGCCAACTGTATGGGGAACTACAGTGACTAAAATGGAATGGGCTTTTTTATACATAGGGTGAATTGACAAATTTTTTGATGTGGCTCTTCTATATGTAATTAATGATCTGTACGCTGAGTGATAGTCATTTTATTTTGCAAATCATTGTACTGTTATTTTGTCTATTCTTGTTAAAATGCTTTATTTACCTTTCTTGTGTTTGACTGGCACATTCTTGATATTATGTGGTCATTGTTTCTTTGCCTTTTGTCACGATGTAATGTTTGCTGCTTTTCTTTAGCCTGGGTTGTATCTTGATCTTCAAAATAACCATGCATGCAATTTACATGAAGCAGATAAGCATAACCCATGTAAATCTTCATTGAGTCCCTGAGAGGTGGTGTATGTTTTTTCTCTTTTTCTTTTAAAAATTATTCATTTATTTATTTATTTATTTATTTTTTACTGGCAGTCTTAATAATGTTTTCATAAAATATGATCGATTTATAAATCTGTTTAACATGCCTTTTCCTTTTTGTCTTAGTGCTTTGCTTCTAAGTTGCAGATGCAGTGGCTGAACAATACTCTGTGTGGTGTGACAGGTAAATTTCCCAATTTACCTGCCGTAATAGTGTGTTGTGTAATGCCATTCAATCATCTCTGAATTTTACTTGCCTGATTAGTTGAGTGAAGCAGATTTTCAATTTAAATGTAACTTCATCTGCTTGATTAAAAATGTAACAGAACATTATCTGCTGCAAATAAATTTCAGTGGAAGAGATGATTTTGCCTGTTTAAAAATAACATCTGTTTATGTTGGCTGGAAGCAGACGATTAATACCTCTCTAATTTCGAGGTTTACCAGTCCAGCTCACCTGTCTCTTTGCATGGATAGTTGAAATTGATGGCTGTCGAGTATAAACATTTACCTGTTGATGTTTAGTTGATGGATTTCTTTTTTAAGGATAATACAGAATCCCATCATTGGGCATTCATTTATTTGCTGCTCATCAAGATGATTGACAGTTTTGCCAACAACATGGAAAAAGGATCTTCCTTCATGATGCATACGAGAAAAATTTTACCCCTCAGTGATGAGTACCCTACAGAAAAACATATTCTTGTGGATTCTTTTTCATAGTTGATATTTATTTGAATTCTGAGTTTAGAGTCCATGAGTGTAAATTTAAGTCAACTGTGTAGTAAATATAAGGGTAGTACTCCCCTGCTAGCATTTTTCACCAAGTGATTATATGTGTAGGCCATAAGAACAAGAAGAAAGATAGGAAAAACCAAAATAGTTATTCCCCTCCCCCACCCTAGCATAAGGGCCAGCATATAGTAGACCACTCAATAAATATTTATTGAATTTGAATTAGAAATTAGTCCAGAGTCTATTTGATATTCTACAAATGGAACAAACTAGATTTGATCAGTCTAAATGTGTAGTTAAAAAATTATAGCAAAATAAATTATGGAACACTTATTTGTCTTTTTTTTTTTTAAATAAAAACTTCCCTTTAGGAGCTTATTAAAAGTATATATATATGTATATATATATTTATTGCTCCTTTTAAAAAATTTTAATAGATCAGAGAGGGGAGAACAAGTTGAATTTCATTACATGTATATATTATATAGCGGTGAAGTCTGGTCTTTTAGTGTACCCATCACCCTAATAGTGTACATTGTACCCCATAAAAGTAGATTTTTAAATACAGAATTCTCCTTTAAATATCCTTTTCAAAAGGCTTTATGCACTGTTAATTTTCCTAACTGATAAGTAAACTGTGAGTTGAAAAAAATAGATGTAAGCAAATTCTAATGTTAGTAATACACTGGTACGGTTTCGTGGTTTTTAGTATATTTAGTGTATAGTAAAACAGTATCTGACTTTTGAAAATTGGTGTAGTTCTGCAGTCTCAAAAAATACTGTGTTTTTTGGGAATGCTGTGTTTATTTTGTTAGAACAATTTGAACACACCACTTTTTTGTAGAAGAATAATTATGCATTCTTTTGGTAATATTTTTGTTGTCCTTTGTCTTAAAATGAACAAAAATATTACTGGCTTGAAAGTTTTTGTGGTTTTTTTTTTTTTTTTTTGAGACAGAGTCTCACTCTCTTGCCTGGGCTAGAGTGCCATGGTATCAGCCTAGCTCACAGCAACCTCAAACTCCTGGGCTCAAGCGATCCTCCTGCCTCAGCCTCCCAGGTAGCTGGGACTACAGGTACGCGCCACCATGCCCGGCTAATTTTTTCTGTTGTTAGTTCTTTGGCCAATTTCTTTCATTTTTAGTAGAGACGGGGTCTCACTCTTGCTCAGGCTGGTCTCGAACTCCTGAGTTCAAACGATCCGCCCACCTCAGCCTCCCAGAGTGCTAGGATTACAGGTGTGAGCCACCGTGCCCGGCCTGGCTTGAAAGTTATTGAATCAATAAACTGCAAGCTTTTTTTTTTCCAATTTTAACATTTAGGGTTTCTTGACTTCAGTGTTTATGATTTGGAATGGAACTATATTTTTGAGGCAGATGTTTGAGGAGATTTGCTTTTTTATCAAAATGCTTTAATCACTAATCAAGAAAAGTAATCAGTTTTTGTTCCCAAACGTATGGTATAATTAGCCTGTAATCAATTTTATAGATTTGGACAATTTTAGATGGTATGGTTTTTTTATTTACAAAACAGAAATAAAATCTTTTCAAATCCGTCAGGTTATTCCTGGATATTTGTCAAGAGTTTTTGCCATAGTGCTTTAGGAAAACAGTTCAAACTGTTAAAAATGTACATACATTTTTGGTGTGAACATATTTGGCACATTCTTTTCTTTAATTGTGAATTTGTAATTTTATCATTGTAACAAATTAATCTTACTTAGATATTTAAGTTAGATGTGTAGGGTTTTTTTGTTTTTTAAAGCAGATTAGGTCACCACGGGAAACTTAGAATATTGTATGTTGTAGCTTTGTTTGTCATTACCTGTCCTTCCTGTTTATTCATAAACAGGTTTAACAGTTTAACAGTTTGCAAAAGGTAGATGAGGTTTTTCTTTGTTTCACTTATCCGGATGATATTTAATGTAAAATGAATGAACTTGGAACTAAGGAAGCAGCCGTCTTACAGAAGTTTGGTGTTGATTTTTTTATTATTATTTACTGTTGTCATTAGATGTTCTTACTACCTTCTATGCCTAAAGAAGTGGCTACTACCACCTGAAATTGTTTCATTACTTAGTTTGTCTTTAGGCTCTTCAGAGACTTCTGCTAATGACTCTAATTTGCATTAATTTCAAAACTTTGCCATATGTCTCAAAAGCGGGTAAATAACATTCATAGCATTATTCATAATAGGCAAGACTTGGAAATAACCCCGATGTCTATCAGTTGTTGCATGGTTATATAAGATGTGGTATATTCTTAGAAGGGAATATTATTCAGTCATAAAAGGGAATTAAGTACAGATACATGCTTCACCATGGATGAATCTTGAAAACATGCTAGTGAAAGAAGCATATTCTATGATTATATTTATGTGAAATGTCCCAAATAGGCAAATCCATAGAGACAGAAAGTAGATTAGTGGTTGCCAGGGGCTGGGAGGAGGTGGGAATGGAAAATGCCTCTAGTGGGTATGTAGTGTTTAGAAGATGTTCTGGAATTAGATAGTGGTCATGGTTGCACAGCTTTGTTCATTTTTTCTTTGGTATCTAAGGCTGTAATCTGATGCCGAGAGGACTGCAACTGTTGACAGGGAAATGGGCTGGAGGTATGAGGCTGGTCTTTTTATGAGTTTTTAAAAAAATCATAAAATTACAAGTATGTCTTACAAAATCTTAAGAATAGCACCTTAATTTTTATTAACCATACAGATACGTTTATCTCATTATTAACATTATTTTTGTTAATTTGTTTTTACGTATCTTTTGAAGACCTACAGTTATGTTGTAGTAATTTAAAAGGTAAGCGTAAGATAGCCTTGTGGAAAATCAAGCTGTCTTGAAATTGTGCTATCATTTTTCGAGGTTTCAGTGCATTCATTTCAGTTTTAAGAGATCATCAGCCTTTAAGGTAGATTGTAGATACTTTGTTAAATCATGGAAACTTACCTTTCTGGAAGCCAGGTGGGTGTGGTGGTATACCTGTACTCCCTCTCCTGTACTCAGAGGCTGATGTAGGAGGATCTCTTGGCCCAGGAGTTTGAGGCCAGCCTGGGCAACATAGCAAGACCCTGTCTGTTTTAAAAAATCTTATAAATGAGCGTTAGCTTGTAAAATGTTCATGCGATTGAAATTAGGCGTCTCTTAATTTAATAAATAACAGTATAGGGTATACCTTTTGAAATTGTGCTAACATTTATTTTGTGAGTCAGAGGAGAGAAAATAGATACTTCAATATAAAATATTAGTTCAGCTTTCGGAATGAATCCAGTGTAAAATATTGATTGCCTTAGAGGTCAGTCCTACTGAATTGTATGCTTTATTATTTGAAATGCGATTTCTTTTCAACCTGCTGCAGAAATCTTTTCCCTTCTGTTATATCTTAGAGCTGCTGTGTAAGTACCTTGCTTTTTAGGGTTGGGCCCCATAAGACATTCTCAGCAACTTGTTTTCACAACCCTTTCTTTGATATTCATTTGAACCAAAAAAATTTTTAATATTCTAAATATTTTGGCCCACTGCTTCTATTTTTTTCTGCAAAAATAGAAATTTTATATGGTTCAAACTAACAGCTAGGCAAGTATAAGCACAATTTTAATACTAATAGCAAACACATTATTTGCTGTATTTTTCTGAATGCTATACATATATATTAACTCATTTTATCCCCCCAACAACCCAATGAATTGGTACTATTATCTCTCGTTTAAAGATAGGAAATAGTTGTAAATAGTTGTGCTGGAGTGAGTGAGAGACCCAGGATTTCGAACCAAGCAGTCTTGCTCCAGAGTCCGCATACTTATTGACGGTGCTATAGCGCCTTCTACTCTTGATCTAGTCCTCTCTTGACCCTCTGTTAGTTTTGCAAATCGAAGCCCGATTCCTTCTCTTGCCTTGAGCACCTCTTCTTTCCCTAAGTAATAGTGAGGGTTTAGGATTTTATTGCGTTGTGTTTGTATTGTAATTTTGTGTTTTTCCAGATGTATTTTGCGACTGCAGGAATAGATACTCAAAGGAATCTTTCAGCAGTGTCTATTATACTGACATTCACATTTATGTGTGTTATTTTATAAATTTAGGAAGCCTTCTACAGTTACTGTTAGTTCAGTTAATACTTATTGAGTGCTTTTGCATCACACTTTGTTATGTTGCAACTTCATGTATGTGTAATAATGTTAACTGAATTGTAAATCTAGGACCAATTTAGTCTGTATAATCTGAAGATTCAGAGTAAGTGTTTTGGATCATTGATAAAGCAAGTAGTTTCCCGTTTTATTTATTTCTTAATGGCAGTTTTCCAGATTCCCCTTACTGGCTTGCGTCATGAGTACAAGCATTTAAAAAATTATGCCAGAGCTAGGAGAGCAAGAAGTGTTGCAGTTTTTACTGGTAGAGCCTGGCAGAATCCTGTTCCTGCTCTCCTGGTCTCTCACTCATCTTGAGTCCTCTGACACCTCTCTTTCTGGAATTCTTCTCTTTTGTACTTGGGCAATGGGGAAATAGATAGTATCAGCACCCTAAAGAAGGAAGTTAGATTTAATATTATATTTAAATCAGCATGGTGTATTCAGACTTGTTTAAAATTATAGTCCATTGCAATGGAGCATGAATCTGGTTTTTTAAAGGGACAATTTGGCATGCACTCACTGCATTTACAAGAAGCAGACTCTTGGACTGATAAGCATCTTGGTTATGTTGAGGGTTTCTTGCATTGAGTGGAATGACCTTGGACAGTAGACTTCTGAGGTCCAAGCAACCTGAAATTCTGCCTTAAATAGACTAAGGCTGTAGGGTTCATTTCAAAATATAGAAAAACTGAGGTACATTGAGTAATTTTTTGAGTAATTTTTTGAGTTTGAGAATGAAATTATACTTCATTGAATTAATACTGTTAATGACTTTTTAGAATATATTTATCTAGCGTTTAATTATCAGTAGTTTCATATTAAAGATTCATGAAATTAATGACAGATGGAGAGTGGAGTTCTTATGTTACTTATGGTAGGCCAGAGCCTAAGGAAGCAGCCATCTTATAGAAGTTTAGTATTTATTTCATTATTATTTACTGTTGTCATTAGATGTTCTTAGTACATATAGCTAAATAAATCTTTGATGTAAAAACAGCAAAATTAATTATGAATGATTTCAAATTTTAAAACTTTATTGTGAAATTTAAACCATAAAAAAGTGGAGAAAATAATAAGATGAATTTCTTTGTATCTGTCACTCAGCATCAGTAATTAACAACTCCTGGCTAATTTTGTTTAATCTATGTCCTTACTTTTCCCCTTCTATTATTTTAGAAGCAAATACCAGATATTAAATAATTTCATCCTTATCTAAAAGGTAAGAGTTAAAACTCTCATTTCATACATAAAAGCTATAATTCTTCAGTATTATCAAATAGCCAGTCTGTGTTTAAATTTCCCTGTTATCTCATACTTTTTTTTTACAGTTCAAATGAGGATTCCAATAAAGAATACACACTACAAATGGTTGTTGTATATCTTAATATCTGTAGTTTTCCTTTTCTTTCCATTCCTCTTCTCCTTTGGAGTTTTATTTGTTGAAGAAACTGGATTTTGTCTCACATTCTGGATTTTGTAATTGTACCCTTGTGATCTTTAACAGTTTCCTTGTCTTCTCTATTTCTTACAAACTGGGAAAGAATCTGGAGACTCGATTGAGTTCAGGTTCTGAGAGTCAGTTTGCCCACGTTTTTGGTGGGAGGGATATGTGACGCAGGAGTGGGAATCAAGAATATTTATGGAACTATTTACACTTCAATCTGTTGGTACTTTAAACAAGTGCTGCACAGTTGAAAAGTGTCTTTGACCTGTATGACTAAGAGAGATTTCCAGCTTTTTTGGTCCTTTGACTGTCTTACATTTGGTAAAATGCTATTTTATTACCTAAGTTTTAACCTCCTTTTCATTTTGTCATAGCAAGTCACTTTGCCCAGGCATGCTTCTTAGGAAACAGTTGTTTGGATGACTCTTTTTGGGATAACTCTTTGAATACTTGAAGAGGTATAGGTCTATTGTAATTTCTGAAAGCCATTGTTTTTACATATGAGTGTTCTTCTAAAATTTATTCTAAATGGCCATGAAAATATCAGGATTCACATTTTTGGATGGCACAGCCCCTTAGGACTACTGTAGGTTGCATCAGATCTATCTTTCAGATTAGCTGTGGGTTTCTAGGAATCTTAGTGTAACTTACATTTTAGTATAACTGGTAAGTAGATCTCCCTATGCCTATGGGTGGCACCTGGCTGCGATCTTTCCTTTTCTTAACATGGATTGTCTCCTTGACCCAGACTTTAAAGACTTAGCACAAAATTTATTTGCTCACACTTCAAGATGCAGCTGGCAGAAAGTCCAGGCTAACAGTTTCTTGAGGTCATGGGAGCCATCTACACGTAGTCGGTCAAGGTTCTTTAGTATATTTTCAAGTCCTAAAAATATCTTTTGCTATATTGTGTTCAGGCTTGTGATCATCTGCTATCACTTAGGAGTTGCTGTCATCCACCATCATTTGAAAACTCATTTGGCAAAAGTGTCCCATTCTGGGCATTTCATTTGAACTCATGTTAAATGATAAGGTGAATATTTAGAGCTTTTAAATAAATAAAGTGATATGTCATTTTGCGTATAAATACACACTAGTTCTTATTTCTTACTTAAGGAATATATTAGTTTCCTAGGGCTGCTATAACAAATTACCACAGACTCGGTGGCTTAAAACAGCAGAAATTTATTCTCTCATGGTTCTGGAGGCCAGAAGTCTGTTGACAGATTTGGTTCTGTTTGGAGGCTCTGAGGGAGACCTGTCTGTGTGTCTCTTATGGTTCCTGTGGCTGCTGGAAGTCTTTGGTAATTCCTTGGCTTATGGATGCATCACTCCAGTCTTTGCCTCTGTCTTCACATGGCTTTGGTTTCATGGCTTTTTTTTCTCTTATGAGGTCATTGGTTTTAGGGCCCACTCTAAATGCAGAATAATCTCACCTCAAGATCCTTACTTATATCTGGAAATACCGTATTTCCAAATAGGGTATTATTTCCAAATAAGGTCATATTCACAGGTACTTGGGGGTTTAGTGCTTGGACACTAAAAGGGGCAGGGCGGGGTGGGGGGGGACACTGTTCAATATACTACAATAGTAAGTATCCATTAATGTAACTTTCACAATTTTAGTCAATTTGCTAAACATCTCATTATACAATAAGTATGTTACACATTTTTTCTGACACATAATATTTTGGAGGTTGTATTATTTCCTTATTACTCAGTAAAAATGAACTCTTTCCCTTCCACAGTGGAATTTGGGTGGTGGGAAGGTGGAGAGTCTTTTTTGTGAAATCCACATTGCTGTAATCCTTTTCAGAGTATTAAAAACATGTTCTAAACATGAGTGTATGGTAGATATTTAATTAATATTTATTTATTTTTAGATTTTTGCTTCCTTTCTTTTTCTGTCCCACCTTTTGTGGATAGCATGTAAATAAATCTTGACATTTGGGCAGGAGAAGTGGAAGAGGTAATTTACTTCTAAGGCTGACATCATTCAGAGTAACTGATTCCAAGAATGAGCAGAATATATTTTACTTAATAGCTATGAGAGATGGATTTTCATAAACTTTTATCCAAAGTAACTAGATTCTCACATTCAGTGTAAAGGGTGTTATGAAAATGTAAAGTTCATTAATATGCTGTATATTTTTATCCCCTTGAATGTAATTTAGAGATTATATACTGTAATAGGATTTACGACATTATACTGTTTAATCTTTAGGATGTTACAAACATATCAAGGACAGTTGGCAGTAACTGAGGTTTGCCTGCATTTTAAGAATGCATTAGTATTATTGAATATCATGCAATTTCCTAAAAATAAACAAAATTTCTACTCTTAGAATATTTACAGATTCTAAGATTTTTTTCCTGCAGACCAAGAATAAAATCTTTAAGAACTAACAAGATGAATTAAAGATGAAACAATTTATTTCTAAGGTTAGGTTTTAATTAATACTTGGGGGATTATTTTGGCATTTCTTCAAAGTATTTGTTTGTGTGCACCTACTCAATAACCTAACTAGGATTTATAAAATGAAGCAATATCTTCTCTCCAGTTTGATGGTCAAAAGGAGCTCTAACTTAAAAAATAAGTATATTTTTCTATCAGGAATAGCTTGGCATTCTAAAATAAGGCAAGCAAAAACAATGGCTCAGTGAACCTTTGTCAGTGTTCTTTTCTTTGTATACAACAAATACATTGATATTTTGCTGGCATAAAAAGTGTATTTTATTTGAGTCTTCAAATCATTGCTAACCGTGTTTTTCTGTTTGTTTTAATACATTGCTTATCATTTCTTTTATGTTAGATTTGAATAGTTTATATAATAGATTGTAAGCTTCTAAAGGACAAAAAATGTATCTTTTCGTCTTGTGGTCTTGATAGTATCATGTTTAAGTAGATACTTACAAGCCGTTCGATGTCATTGTGTTCACTTTGGGATGGGGGAAGATCAATGGAAAGAAATGAGGAAAATGGCTGTGCCATTAAAAGATCTATGGATATCTGATTTTTCACACAGTTTCCTTTTACAAGATGCAGGTGGCAGTTCTACAAGGTGGCCTTATTTTGTGTTGGGCGTTGAGTAATCCTTCAGTTATTTTTTTTCTTTTATATCTATGTACATTGAAAACCCTATCAAACACTGTTACACCTTTTGTTTTCTGTTTTCAAGTGGAAAATATTTAAAAGATATTAATAGGAGAAGGATTATTACCATTTCCGTTGCTCATCCCTCATTTGTTTAATGTTCCAAGTTTCCTTCTGGTGTTATACTTCTTCTCTTGGAGGAACTTCCTTTGGCAGTTCTTTTGGAACAAGTCTCCCGGCAATTAATTCTCTTAGTTTTCCTTTATCTGAGAATGTGTTTTAACCTTTATTCCTGAAGGATAGTTTCCCCAAATATAGAATACAGTTTCCCTCGGTATCCATGGGGGATTGGTTCCAGGACCTTCTGCTGATACCAAAATCCATGGATGGTCAAGTCCGTGATATGAAATGGTGTAGTATTTGCATATAACCTATGCATATCCTCCATATACTATAAATCATTATTACTGATTTGTAATACCTAATATAATCTAAACGCTGTTGTAAACAGTTGTTACACTATTCAGGGAATAATGACAAGAAAAGAGATCTGTATGAGTTTGGTACAGATGCAATTCTTTTTTTCTGAATATTTTCGATCTGTGATTGGTTGAATCTGCTGCAGAACCTACGGATATGAAACCCATGGATATGGAGGGCTGACTGTAATGGGTTAAAAGTTTTTATTAGTACTTAAAAATGTTGTTCTTCTCCCTTCTGGCTTCTGGTTTCCGATGAGAAATTCCCAGCTATTCCATTTTTGTTCCCCTGTAAGTAATGCGATTAAATTTTCAAACCTTAAAATTTGAAAATTTGAGTTTTCAGCCCTTTTTCCTCAAGTACCTTTTCTTTCTACACCACTCTCTCTCGTTTCCTTCCGGAACTTGGACAGATGAGTATTTAGACCTCTTGTTATTGTCTCACAAGTCCCTGAGGTTTTGTTCATTGATTGATTAAGACAGGTTCTTACTTTGTCACGATCACAGCTTTCTTAAACCTGAAACTCCGGGGCTCAAGCCATCCTCCTGCCTCAGACTCTCCAGCAGCTGGGAATACAGGTATGTGCTACCACGCCTGGCTAATTTATTTTATTTCTGTAGAGACAGGGTCTTGCTATGTTGCCCAGGCCAGTCTTGAACTTGCCTTGGCCCTCCAAAGTGCAAGGGGGAAGGTGGCGGACGACTACAGGCATTTTTGTTTTATTTTTAATTTTTTTTTCTCTCTTCAGGTGGAGTACTTTCTGTTAATCTGTCTTCAAGTTCACTGACTCTTTGTCATATCAGTTCAGCTATTGAGGCTATCCAGTGAGATTTTCATTTTGGTTATCATATTTTTCAGTTTGTAAATTTTCCATTTCACTTGTCTTTGTATCTTCTATTTTTAAAGAGACTTTTCATGTTTCTGTTTATTCTGAGCGTGTTTGCTCTTGTTGGAACATTTTTATAATAGCGTTAACGTCTATGTTAGTTCAGTGTTGGGTATTTGTCAATTGTCATTTCTTTAAGTTGAAGTTTTCCTGATTCTTCATGTGTCAAGTTATTTTGGACTGTATCCTTGAAAATTTAAGTATTATGAGACCCTCTTGGTGAAATACTATGGCAAATGATGATTTTTTTCTTTTCTTTAAAGTTGGTAGTTTGTTTGAGTTGAGTTTGCAAATTCTAACCAACCTTCTGTGGGTTGTGATTCTAATGCCAGTTCCTTTTACAAAACCCTTGCAGTCTTATTCAGATCTGTCCTGGATGTGTGCCACACATTGGACTCTCTTAGAACTGTGTAGTTGTGTATGCCATAGTTCAGTTCTCAGTGTGTAGGGTATGGTAATTTAGCCACCAGCCCCATGCATGGACACTTTGGAGGGGTGAGCCTAGGAGTTTACAAACAGCTTTATGGGGCCACTTTCCTGTGCTTCTCCCTCTTCATGAACTCCCTGGTACTTTTTGGTTACTGGGGCCTCCCCTCTTTGGACTTGTAGCCATAGAGCTGGACCTTTAGTTACCCCATTCTGCTGTACACTTCTCAAAACTGTGCCCACACTGGGGCCAAGTATTGGGAAGACAGAAAAAAATAAGCAACAGGAGTTCATGCCATCCTCTTGAAGAAAAATGTTTCCTCCCTCAGAGGTTTAGATTCCTGCAGACTCTATTGTTGGCTGCTGTCATTGCCTCCGCCACCACCATCACAAGATCGCTTGGTAGCTTGGGTCCAGTAGAATGTGGAAAAGGGGGAAATAAAATAACAGCTAGGGAATTTTCTCCACTAATCTGAGAATTAGGAGATTTCTTTCCTGCTCCTCAAGCTAGAACTACAGGGCTTTTTGTGGAGTTCTGTCTACTCCTCAATGTCTACTTCAGATTTCAGGTGCGTTAAGTCTAGGCCAGGGGATAAGAAAGGAAGAAAAATTGTACACCACCAGTTTGATGGTAATTCTTCTTCCCCAGTCTGCCTTAACTAGCTGCTTTATGCATTCTGTCCAGGTTTTATATCTGTACTCAGTGGGAGAGACGCTTTAGAGTGTGCTTATTCCATCTTTATTGGAATTGGAATTCCTGTTGTATTTTTGAAATCAGCAAAAAGTTTAAAACAAGTGAAACAACTATAACTCTAGACTATGGGTTTCCCCACATTCTTTGATTTGTGCTTCATGTTTTAGTACTGTGTTAGAACCCACACAAGGAAACTGGCCTATGTACGGGTTCCTTAAATATGCAAATTTAGAAAAACATTTTAGGTACTGGAAGCCATGGAGATTTTTGCTTCTTCAGATAAGCAGGATAAATAAATCTTTTCCTATGTAAAAATCAATTTTATTTTTATGTCTTTCTTATTTGGAATAAGTACAATTTGTAATAAGTACAAAACATGTACCAACTATTTTGTAGCAAGTTTCCTTTTTGTTTGTTGTACTTATTTGAAATTTATTAGGTTTCTCTTTTTAAATCACCAATACATTGTTTTGAAAGTATACTGAAAAATTTTTTTCTCTTTTCTTTTCTTATTTCTTCTTACTTTTCTATCCTTCATGTTTTTATTGTTACATTTCTTCAGGTTCTTAACCCTCACTCTTCCTTCCCCCCGCTGCTAAAATAATGGATAGGAATTATGTAGGGGTGCTGCTTTGAGAGTTTGAACTCTGATTGAGAGACTAATCCCCCCACAAACCCCCCAAAAGGCTGTCTGCTTCAGCTGTCCCCTTGGCTAATTAGAATTCCAAAGGGCATTAATAACCATTTAAATTAATCTGACTATACCTTCATTTGCTAAAGGTGAGGTTCAGGCTGTTTAACCCTCTTAATGAACACAAACATGAATCAAAACTGGGTAGGAATTTTATATTTTATTTTCATTTCTGCCCAAAGGAAGAAAACTATTTCTCCTTCCCCTTTGTAGCAATGTGGTTTCCAGCAATGCAAGGAAGACCTGCCATTAATTCAGCCTTCATTAGGAGACCAAAGCCAAAAAAACTTGTGAAAATGAACTTTCAGTGTTTGTGAAAGTCCTTTTGGGCAGAGCTATAGAAAACCACCTAACAATAAATAATCCTTTAGTTAAATGTAATAGTGTTATAAAAATCCCAAAAACTCTCTTCCTAGCAACTAACATTGCAATAGTAATTTGACCACAGCATTCTCCCAAGGAACATTAAACAGGCGGAAAAACAGTTACAATTTCACAACTTTAGATAAAAAGGAATGGAAAGAAACCCTAGTCCAAACTCCCTCATACTGGCATTCTTTCTCCAACTCAGTGGACATACATGGTCACCTAGTTTCTGTGTAAACATCTCAGTCATAGCAAGTGTTAATAAGGCAACCCATCCCATAATGAGATGACATCATTGTCAGAGAATCCTGAGCTGAAATTAATAACTATTATTTGTTTTCTTTTGTTTTATCTCTTGAGCCATAGAGAATTATTTTTACACAGCCCATTTCCCCCATTCCCATTCCCTGACCCCGCCATATTCTCTTTAGATGAGGTGTGTATTACAGCAGATTCTTTGTTTGAGTTGCACAAATTTATTGGAGAATAAAATGTTTGTAAACATGGTCATATACTCATTGTACTCATATGCAATTTTACATGCATTACTTAGCTTTTCTTTAGCCGAACTCTTCATACATGGTTGAAGTTAAACTGTTTAAATCAAGAAAAGGAACAATCAGGCCGGGCGCGGTGGCTCACGCCTGTAATCCTAGCACTCTGGGAGGCCGAGGCGGGCGGATCCTCCTGAGCTCAGGAGTTCGAGACCAGCCTGAGCAAGAGCGAGACCCCGTCTCTACCAAAAATAGAAAGAAATTAATTGGACAGCTAAAAATATATATAGAAAAAAAAAATTAGCCGGGCATGGTGGCACATGCCTGTAGTCCCAGCTACTCGGGAGGCTGAGACAGTAGGATTGCTCGAGCCCAGGAGTTTGAGGTTGC